>CATKRY010000047.1:0-64029 GCA_949775005.1 Orthosia gothica
GCAGTAATAAAAGGGTGTTCATAGCTGGATGGATTTGCAAATTTATCATGATTGGTGTTTTTTTTTGTTTCGGTATAGGGATGTTTCCTGGGTAGAAAAATGATAATTCTATTTAGTCCGTCAGTGAGATTATCAAATAATATTGGACCCGTATTTTTTGCTTTATCAAGTAAATACCTGACAAAAATAAAGCGCATCAAAGTTCAAGAGTGAGGGCTTGTGACGTCACTTTGTCAGTATAAAGTGTAGAACACTGTGACGTCACACGATATTTCAATGCAGTGTATCGTCGTCTTTTTTTTACGTGGCGGAATTTAAAATATGTTTCCAATATTTTAGGTTATCTTACTGACGAACTAAGTAGATATTGTATGTCAACTATCCTAATAGGGCTGATTTAGCTGGTTAGGTGTTTAATATACCTACACTTTGGTTTGTTAGGTTAGGTCGTTACTTTTGCAATACGATATTTGATTTGACAGCTCGTGGCTAAATAATAGCAAATGCACGGGTCTATCTTCAAGGTAAAGCAACAATAGAGCAAAGTGCGGTCCGTGGATGAGTGACAATACATTACAAATTGAGATACCTCCATGCCTCGAATTAGTACTTTAATCTGTTGGTTCCGGCTGTCATTTGTACAAAGACCTTATACGTATTTTCTGTGCACCAAAAATTTTTGTTTAGCTAAAATGAAATCTATTATCATACGCCTAGGTTAGCTATTTCCTCATAAGCGGTAGCTAACCAAAACCAAAAGCGGTCCTGGCGAGAGGGTTCCCGCTGGTAGTGTATCCTTGTCTGACATCTTGCTAGCTCAACTAATCATTGGATTTGGTAGAAATGGTAGACAATTTTATATTTTTCATTTTTATGTTATACCAAAACGAACAAATAAAAAAAAATTAAATACGTTTCTTTATTTGTTCTCATATCATCATACTTACACTATTGTTTTTACAATCAATTTGTCCCGTGTTATGTTTGGTCATGGTCACCTCATCAGAAAGAGACACACTACCAACGGGAGCCCTCTCGCTCGGACCGGTTTTTGCGCCATAGTGCACAGTCTAGTAGTAAGAAGTATAAGGCCTTTGCATTTGTAGAAGATCTTTGACAGTCGTCACGGAAAGTCTATGAAACTTTGAAACGTATTTAAATATTTTTACAGTTCCTATAATTAATCAATTCATTGTATTTAAAAAAAAACAACATTAATACTGAGTAAGAGTAGTACTTTTAAATGTTTCGGCCTGGTAATACTAAATGTAAGACCACCAGGGCCTGCAGTCTCCACATAGCTAACGATCGTTACGTTAACTAACATTCGTTAACTCTTACCACAAAATAGTAAGTATACAGAAGGGCCATCTCCCGCCGTTTGGAAAATTGACAGCTAAACTTGACAGATTCACTAGGGTTGCTACTATATTGATTTCGAATTAAAAAAAAAGGGTAGGTTGCCCAAGTTACAAACATAAATACATAGATTCGTCTAAACATACATCATATCATGCTAACATGCCTTATAGAGGGTAGACAGGGCATCAAATTTCACCATTTAATATCACGAACACTACAACCCTAGTGAATCTGTCAAGTTTAGCTGTCAATTTTCCAAACGGCGGGAGTGGCCCTTCTGTATACTTACTATTTTGTGGTAAGAGTTAACGAATGTTAGTTAACGTAACGATCGTTAGCTATGTCGAGACTGCAGGCCCTGGATGGAGTTTTTGGCGGGATTTGTTCGAGTAAAATTCAGCGGCTGTTAATATTATTCGCAAATTGATTCCTAGTGGAATAAAATTGGTGTAGTTTTGTTTCTCAACTGTCTACTCAACTGGACAATATGTGAAATCATTGAGATCTTTTGGGGTATTTCAAAGCATCGTCTGAAGACTGCAGGATCATCTAACGCCTCTCCTTCATGAGCTTGAGAGTAAGATCAGAGAGTTTTTTTTCCTATCTATACGATGGGTTTTGAAGAATAAGGCTTATGCAGACTTGGGATTTGAGGATTATCGAGTCCTCCCCGAATACACCATCGTAAACGGCTCAATTCCTCTTCGAGTTCGGTCATCTTATCGTCGGTCCGGAGTCCGGAGTGTGCGCGTGTTGTACGTTGCCAGGTCCTGTCGTCGGTATTTGTTGGGGTAGCCGGATCTCGTCCGGGATTCTTTGCACCCCTTGCCATACCGTAACCTAGACCGCTACCGTAGTCGAGGTTAGGCAGGCTGCCGGGCACTAGGGACTATGTTTTATTTGTGCTATTCATGGGGAGTGCTTTGCAGGCGGGTTGGCGATCCCAGTATGGTTGTTACGAATGCACAGAGAACGCTGCTGATCATTCTCTGGTTTGTCCATTAGTCGCCTCTTATGACACCAATGGAAAAACATGGGATGTCGAAATTCTGTACGCTCGACACCGACTCGGTAAATGACGTTAATTCCAAAAAATATACACTCATTTTTTTTTCAATGAGTTTGTTAGGTTTAGGTAGCGTAGTTAGGTAGCATAAATACATATATTAAGATACTTACACTATTGTTTTTACAATCAATTTGTCCCGTGTTATGTTTGGTCATGGTCACCTCATTAGAAAGAGACACACTACCAACGGGAGCCCTCTCGCTCGAACCGGTTTTTGCGCCATAGTGCAGTCTTGCATTTGTAGAAGATCTTTGACAGTCGTCACGGAAAGTCAAAAGAAAGAAAATCTGTCACCAGTCTTGTCAAGGGCCGTGTCACCTAGTTACTAGGTTGTGGAGGTCAGATAGGCAGTTACTCATGTATAATACATGGTATTCAGCTGCATTTGTGTGAGATTGAAAGCCGATTCCAGCATAGTTGGAAAAAGGCTAGGTAAAGAAAAGAAAAGAAAAATGTGACCCGCACAGGAGACAAGAGATAAGCAAAACACAAACAATAACATACAAGCAATAAATCAAACTACCTAGCCTTTCCATCGTCGCCGTGTCAGTATACAGGGTGAGTTTTTCAAGTGGCCGTAGATGGCCAAATCAGAAACTATGAGGAATAGCGAAAAACACTCAAAGGAGTTCATTCGACACTATCGAATAGTGTAATAATACTGCATGTACTTTTTTATCATAATCAACGGATTAGATTCCTGGCTAGGAATATTGATTTCTCAAAAATCCAATGATGCAATTTTAGTTTTCATCAAAATAGGCCACGTGACTCTTTGAGTGTTTTTCGCTATTCCTCATAGTTTCAGATTTAGCCATCTAGGTCCACTTGGAAAACTCATTCTGTATTCTGACACAGCGACGACGGATTATCGCGGCATTCTTTATTTCAACAAAAAACTGCAAGTGTTCTCAATAACCATTTTTCTTGGTATCTTGTTTCCATCGCCAGGATGTCATGTGGTGCTACCAAGCAGGGACTCTATGGAACGGGCTTTATCGTCAGCAGGAAACTCGACAAATGCGTACTGGGATTTCAAGAGATCAACGAGCGACTCTGTAAGCTAAGAGTCAAGGGCTAAATCTACAACACCACTTATATCTGCGCGTATTCTCCAATCAATGACGCCAGTGAGGAGGCAAAAGAGCAGTTTTACGAAGATCTCCAAAAAGCATGCGATTCTGTACCCAGATACGATGAACTAGTCGGTCTAGGGGATTTTAACGCGAAACTCGGTAGAGAGGATGCATATGGCGGAGTGATTGGTAAGCAATCTCTTCACGATACCACCACTGAGAATGGCGAAAAGCTATGCTATTTCGCAGCCGCTAACGACCTTTTTATCACTGGAACAAAATGCCCCCATAAAGACATACATAAAGCGACCTGGTAAGTCCCTGGTCGAGAACTCTATAATCAAATAGACCACATACTTATGTGCAGGAGAAGGCTATCTAATGTATTAGACGTCAGAACTTATAGAGGAGCTGACTGCGACACTGACCATTTCCTTGATATAGCATCCCTTAAGCATAAATCCGCGATAGTGCAAAACGGGAAAGGAGAAAAGAGGATGAAATGGGACACAGAAAAACTAAACAATGACATGATACGTAACACCGCACAAAATTGTCCAAATTCTTACATAACACAGTCCCAGCCGAGAACATCGAACAGGAGTGGCGGGTCATAAAGCAAGGAGTGGTGGATGCAGCTAATAGCGTGCTGGGAGAATGAGGGAAGGGTCACAGAGAGGAATGGTATGACGATGCATACGCGCAACAAAGAACGAAGCCAGACTGCAGTGTCTGCAAAATGGTACAGCCTCTAACAAACTGCTTTATAAGAGAGCTCGAGACTTCTGTAGAAAAACAGCACGGAAAAAGAAGCGCATCCTCGAAAATAAGCGGGCCCAGGAAATGGAAGATATGCGAGACAGAAACCTATCGAGAGATTTCTACAAGCGAGTAAACGAGCTCCGCAAAAGCTATCAGCCGCGTTCGAGTACTATCCGTGATAGCGATGGCAAAGTCCTTACCGAAAAACCCGACATTGTAAATAGGAGGAAAGAACACTTTCATCATTTGCTTCACCCTGCCCGTCAGGGTGGCGAACACAATAACACACCTACCTACTACAATGTTGATGAGAAATTAGTAGAGCCCACTTTACTGAAGTGCAAAGATGTATAATGTATCTGAAGAACAACAAAGCACCCGGTCTTGACACCATCACTGCTGAATTGCTGAAAGCTGGGGGACATGCTCTCGAGGAAGGACTCTATCTGCTCATTAAAAATATCTGGATAGCAGAGGAGATGCCTCAGGAATGGCATATGGGTGTAATAATACCTATTTTCAAAAAGGGGGACAAGTCGATTTGCTCTAACTACAGAGGTATCACCATCTTATCTGCTGCATACAAGGTTTTCTCGGGGGTACTCTACAGGAGACTGATCAAATATGCTGAGGAGATCCTGGGTGAATATAAGTGCGGCTTTAGACCGAACCGCTCCACCGCGGACCAGATCCACCTTATGCGGCAAACACTAGAGAAGGCCTACGAATATGATATTAATTTGCATCATCTGTTCGTCGACTACAAGCAGGCTTTTGATAGCATCAACCGTGATCGCATTCTATGCAGCATGCTGATACTGGGAGTGCCAAGCAAGATCGTTCGGCTTGTAAGCGCGACGATGCGAGACTCTAAGTCCATTGTAGCCATCCAGAACGAACAGTCTGAACCTTTCCCCATTACCTCTGGAGTGAAGCAGGGAGATGCCCTATTGACAGCAATTTTTAACCTGGTGCTGGAAGCTGTCTCACGAAAACTCAATCTTACAGGGCTCATAGACTACAACACTTCTCAGCTGGCAGCATATGCGGGTGACATTGTGATAACTAGCCGATCCAAACAAAGTATGGTTAACCACGGAATGATATTAGAATCTGAATCGGCCCAGTTCGGATTACAGGTTAATGCATCCAAGACCAAATATCTTGCCAGCAGTCGCCTTGCTGCGCCAAGCCAAGATTTCACTGTCGGAGATAAAAGGATTGAGGGTGTGAGTGCATTCCGATACTTGGGGTCGAACTTAAACTCCCGGAACTTGATGGAGGAGGAAATCAGCAGCCTAATTGTGTAAGTGAATTCGGCAAAGGAAACAATCTGTTTATTTCCCAAAAACGACATTTCGCGATACGAAAAGTCGTTTTTGGGAAAGAAACAGATTTTTTGCTTTGCCGAATTCACTTACACAATTAGGCTGCAGGGCTCGTATAACCGCCGGAAACGGATATTTCTACGCTTGCAAGGCCATGCTAAGCAGTAAACACTTAACCTCGAAGTCCAAGCTCACTATTTACAAGACTAATTCGGCCAGTCGTGACATATGCTTGTGAGACCTGGATGCTGACTCAAAAAAACGAACTTAAATTACCACTGTTCGAAAGGAAAGTCTTGAGGAGATTTTTCGGATTAGAAAACCTGATCAATGGGGAAACAATTGTCAGGTTCTTCAAATCGCAAAGGCTCAGATGGGCAGGTCACCTGGAAAGAATGGGCGATACCAGAGCCGTTAGAGTTATGTCCAAGTGGAGCGCGATTCAAAAAAGACCCAGAGGTAGACCCAGGAAGCGCTGGATAGATTGTGTCGAGGAAGATTTGAAGAGGATAGGAAGGAAAACATCTTGGCGAAAAGAGGCCAGAGATAGAGCGAAATGGAAGAAGATCGTTGAGGAGGCCAAGACCCACAAAGGGTTGTAGCGCCAAAAGAATGAATGAGGATGTCATGATGTATGTAATATTCAGGAAAAATTTATTATAAAGTCTTAAAGTTACGTTTTTTCATCCCAAAGAAAGTTATTTGTTCAATATAAGGCTAGACTAGAGAAAGGTCACTCCAATTGTACCTAACATATTCAGTCGATATCGGGCCAGTCTCGTCCTGCTGCTAAGTTACTGCTGAAATAAAAAAGCGCGCGAGTCCCACTAGGCCTTTTTTCGTGGACGTGTCGCACATTTTTCCAATTTGTTTAATTTATGCATTTTGTTTTATGTTTTGTTTTTTAGGGTTCTGATTCCCAAAAAAAGAAATCCTTATAAGAGCACTTCGCTGTCCGTCTGTTCATCTGTCTAGAACATTTTTTCAGGAACGCGTTGAGGTATCAAGTTAAAATTAATAATCCCTCCTCCCTTGGGAGTTGTAAAAAAAGTCAAACTTCTAAATCAACGCAATCAAAAGATATGGTCGTTAATGCCGCATATTTTAAACTCGCAAGGGAATCCTATAGGGGACTTTTTGACCTAGAATCATGACATTTGGCAAGAAGGAATTTCTAGCACTAGTAAAGGAAAACGTCAAAAATCCTACGTACCTGCGTACAAATTTACGGATTTTGCTTTTTTGCGAATGTAAGCTGTTTATGATTGTGACCATGTCAGCTTAAAAACTTATATTAAGCTGGTCTATGTTCATGAATAAATTGAATTGAATATAAGGAACCCTTGGTGCGCGGTCCGGCTCGCACTTTTCCGGTTTTTAGTAAGTTTTTGTTTATGTCATACTTGGTGCCAATAAACTACTTTTCTTTCATAAAAACAGCGAAAACAAAACAGTTAGCAGAATTTTCAAGTAAAAATGTATCGTGTTCTATCTTGGCAAAATTCGCCTAGTTCTATAAAACGTGCTTTTTTTAAACTCTATGAAATATTTAAATGGCTTTTGTGTTTTTTCGAAGCCGTCTGTAAAGTTCTCGTAAGTAATAATCACGTTCAGAGAAAGTTGAATCCAATTTAGAGGCTTTTGAAGAGTTCGAGCTGAAAGGTCTCGGGGTTTTGGATCTGGATGTGTGCTGGATGGAGCGTAGACTTTATTAGTCGATACCTTTTAAGCTTGATAGTAATGTTCAATATGCCTCTTACCATGCGGTGATCGCTCCCGGTTTTCACGGAATTGATCAGAGACATCATTGAACTTCTTGGTTGATATGATGAAGTCGATCTCGTTTTTAGCACCATTGGGGCTTTACCATGTCCACTTCCTGCGCTCACGGGTTCTGAAGAAGGAGTTCATCACAAAGAGGACAAGGACGTGTAGTGCTTAATCGCCCTTAAACTTCTATAATAAGCAACCGCCCTTATTCCTATTAAATTATACTACGTTAGTATTTAAAACACACGCACTCGTGGCCGCTGGGCGGCCTGGCATTTCAATTCTAACTATTTATTAAAATCTAATGCCAAATTCGCAGCGCACGGCATTCATCGCATTCTTCGCAATGTATGTGTATGTGTAGACGTCCATATTCTTGGTGAGACATGTGCTACGACGGCAACTCAAATCAAAGCAAAAAGCACGAGTTGCGAGGCGTGCACGTCGCATGCCTCGCGATGCCTGTACGCGGCTCAAGAAGTTAAGACACTTTAATCCATTACATTCGCTCAACAATATTTGATAAAAGCTTCGTTTCTCATGCAAACTATTTATAATACGTCACACTCACAGTAAATTTATTGCGTCATTTTATATTCATATCTATGATACGGAGTCCACTTTTCAAGTTGTTATTATATAAATTATTCAGCTCGGCAAAAAATGTTACATAAATAATATTACAAATTTAATTTAACAAGGCACTGAAATGTTTTGCAATAATTCAAACTGAAGGGTTAAATGAAATTTTTATACAAAACTACTTCCTTAAATAACTTATTTTATGCGTGGCTTTTAGATTAAGGCGCAGATACCCCTCAGTAGCTGATTTTAAAATGAAAATCACGTCTAAATGGCTGGTCGTAATATTTTGGAAAACTATATGTTACATTAAACCATTATCTTAATAATTTGACCTAAGAAAATTTCGAGTTTTATTCGTTTAACATAGTGTAATTAATTTGCATAGTTATGTCTAACACGGAAAAAAAAACCAACAATCGCACCAAAACATGAAATTGTCACCATCTGAAAGACAATTTAACTATCTACATTTTGATCTGAGGCTTTTTATAGGCATAAAACATTAAGGAAAGTACAAAAATCTACTGAATTTTGGGTCGTGAGTGTGAAATAAGTGCACGTTTTGTTCCCTTAAGGTCGTTTGCGACTGTCGTCGTCTTAAGTGGCTACTAAGATCACACGCTTGTTTGGCATCTAAGTACCTGACAGGTAGTCTGGTTCGTTAACCGCGTTCCTTACAACATGAGTGACCTAGTTGCTCCATAAATTTGCAGATAAAGGATTTCTACCTCGATTCTCAATCTTTAGATAGCGATCGATAATATGTTTACAATATTACACAGAGACGGTTCGCTTGCTCGCAATGAAACTGTGCAGGCTGTTATTTATTCTTATTATAATTATCTAGGTTAGTAACTCGTAAATATGAAGTTCATCTATCACCCAACTAGCAAAATGTTGCTTTATAAACGTCATTAAAGCCAAAAAATAATGTTTTATAAAGGTATCATATTAGTACTTATAAGAGTGGGTTTGGGCGAAAATTATAAGGGCTAAAACCTTTTAGAGGTTATATAGTTACCATAAAATAAGCTAATCACCCTTGAAAACGTTTTATAAACGCATACTATATGGCGGATTAGCTAGAAATAGACAAGAAATTTGCTTTTATGTAACAAATCACCCTTATAACTGCAAAAAAAAAATCGGCTTTAAGGCCAATTTCTCGTGTAGTAGCAAAACGCAATACGAATATGAGTTATTACTTCATGATTATATCAAACACCTCCATTATTTATAAATAAAATAGACAATAAATGGCTGCCTTACTAGAAATTTACCAAATCGCTCTTTTTTCGTTTATTATACTGCAAGGTTATGTGGGAAAGTTTTGCGAGAATTGTGGATATGTTTTATAACATATTTTTAATGAGAGACCTTGTGAATTACTATTATAAGAATAATTAGCAAACCAAATGCTTTTAGAAATCATTTATAAGTCATTTAGTCTTATTGAAGCAGGGTAGAACTAATATGGTCAACCATATTGAAAGATTTTAGGGTTCAATCGCCATTATTTTTAACCGACATCAAAAAGGAGGAGGTTTTCAATTCGACTGTATTTTTTATGTGTCACGTCAAAACTTTTTAATTGGTTAACATTCACATTGGTTCATTGTACAACATATTGGCTAAATATATTCTCTGAACCCGTCTTTATGTTACTGTCACGCTCATCAGATGTTTCATTATCACCTTGAATAAGGCAATCATGTAGGAAAAATCCTTGAAAGAGTCTTGGTCAATGTTTTGTGAGATTAATTCTACAGAACCCATAGCATTTTCTTCCATCGTAGCTGCAAAGTCAAGTATACATATAATAATTCTTGTAGCAGTTACATAAATATTTAGTCAAGACTTTAAAAGTTATAGAAGCCATGTAACTTACCATATTGCATTAGCTTTAAAGGTGCATTCTGATAGCCTTTATATGGGTATAGCTTTATAATAGCCATATTACATTTACAAATAGTATGACGCCAAAGCGACTACATGGCTAAAATATTATATGGCTGAATAGACATATAATATGCTTCTATATGCCCATTGCTTTAAAAGGGCCATATACATTAGTTATATAAACGTTTATAAGATAAAATTATAATACTGATTTACCATATTAGCAAAAAACACTTTATCATGCTTTTATAAAGAGAGTTGCTAAACTAATGCTGTAACAAAACATGTACTAGAGTTTAGCCCTTATAAGTCATTCCTTAAAATTGAGTTTTCATGTGTTCAGCTAGACAAGCATATTGTGATCCCTTATCTTTAAGTCAGCTTACCTGGTGGTGACTGTATCCTGCAACCTTATTACCCGACTGCCGAAGGAGGGTAATGTGTTTAGCAGTCTATGTATGTATGTATGTATGTATGTATGTATGTTTGTTCCTATATGGCGTTCCAGAGACCCAACAAGTTGGCGGATTTTGATGATTCATACGTCTATCGATGCGTCTTAACCCTGCGAGTGTCATAGGCTACATTAAAATTGGATAATAGAAAAATGGCGGATTTTGGGTGCCTTAATGTGAAGGGCCCAAATTTTTTTTTTCTTTGAAACCCATCGTGTGGGGTATCAAAATAAAGGATTTTAAGAGGTGATTTCAAAAATATATAACACTTATATCTTCAAATGTATCAAATTCGAAAAAAACTAACTAAAAAGTTATAAATAAAAAAACTTAATTCAAAAAATCAAAAAACCCGACTGCTTCAAAAGCGAACTAAAAAGTCGTAAACAAGGAAAAAAACATGCTGTGCAGGCGGAGGATACACCAGATTTTGGTCAGCCAGCCCGCGAATATGTATCCTCCGACTGCACAGCATGATTTTTTCCTTGTTTACGATTTTTTTGCGTAATGTATTCGGCAAGGCAAAGGGCAAATAGTATGAAAAATCGACTAATCACATGCGAGATGAAAGACGCGAATGTCAATTGATTCTATCTGATTGGTCGATTGTTCATACTCTTTGCCCTTTGTCTCCTTCACTCTTTGCCTTGCCGAATTCATTACGCAATAAGGCTGTTGCTTAGAAAAGTTGGTATTCAGTATCCTTGGACTAATAGTGATTGGTAAAGAGCTAGAATTGACTAGATTGTTTAATGAACTCTTCTCGCGTAAGCTCTTTTCGTAAGGTTCTTTTATCCAGGCATGGTCCAAATTTTTTCCAGAATTTTATTCTCATATCTGTCCACCTGGAAGGCGTGACGCATAGGTCTTTTTATTTTTGTTGGTTCGAGTCATTTCTTTATTTTATTACCCGGCTGCAAGGAAAGGGTTATGTTTTTCGCGCGTATCTTGTATGTATGTAAGTATGTTTCTATGTATATAATATTCTTTATAACGTCGTTTCTTTCAAACCACTTGACGGATTTTTATAAGTAAGACATCGTTAGATAGGTATTGGCCACCCATGTGTTTTTAGATAAGTGCCGTTAAAAAAAAAGAAACATGGCGGATTTTGGGCGCCATATTGGAGAGGTTGCATATTTATTTTTCTTCACAACCCATCGATATATTTATAAAAAAAGAATATTCACTAAAAAGTTGTAAATAAAAAAAGCTAATTTAAAAATCAAAAACCCGACTGCTGAGGAAGCGAATTAAAAAGCTGTAAACATTTACTGTTTTTTAATTAGTGTCTGTATTTCTTGTGCGAGTCACAAATCCATACTAATATTATAAATGCGAAAGTGCGTTTGTTTGGTTTGTCTGAGAGTAAACTCATATCTGTCGTGTAGTTTAAAAATGGAACTATCTTTTACTTCGAAACATGGCAACCAAGGAGGTAACTTATCAAAGGTTTTATTTAAATTTCGAACTGGCTTGCAAATAGAATGCGGTTTATTGAAAAAAAAAAACAAATGAACACTTGTTCGTCATTGATTTTGAAAAGTAATTTGTATTTGACAAAATGAGTTCTAGGTACTACTTAGTTTTAATTTCCGCGCATTATTTGAGAAAAGTACTATACAAGCCTTGGCCACAACTGGCATAGATGGAGTGAAGTATGTGTGCCTCGGCCCACACTTACACATTCGTCTATCAATGCCTCTTCTGCTGGCCGCTGCAGTAATGTGCTATTTGTCCGTTGGGTAGATAAATAAAAAAATATTGAACACGTTTTTTTTTTGTGACACGTAAACATAAAGTGACGACGATAAAATGCGTTGAATGTTAAATGCGCCGTTAGTACACTTTTACTCACATAGTGACGTCACAAGCCCACTTCTGAACTTAGATGCGCTGTATCTTTGTGAATATTTATTGATTTGGTAAAGCAACAAATACGTGTCCAATATTATTTGATAACCTCACTGACTGACTAAATAGAATTATCATTTTTCTACCCAGAAAACATCCCCATTAGTCGGATTGATACAAAAATCTATACAGACTGTTATTGTATTTTTTAGCCTCCAATCAATCTGCCTAGCCTTTTCCCAACTATATTGGACTCGGTTTCCAGTCTAACCGGATTCTGCTGAGTACCAGTGTTTTACAAGGAGCGACTGCCTATCTGACCTCCACATCCCAGTAACTGGGTAACAAGGGACCCCTTGGTAAGACTGGTGTCAGATCTCAAGCTTCTGACTACCCGTAACGATATTCAAAGATCTTCAAATGACAGCCGGGACCAACAGCTTAACGTGCTTTCCGAGGCACGGAGGAAACACGGTATGTTGAAATGGTCACCCATCCACGGACCGACCTCGTCAAGCGTTGCTCAACCTTGAAGGTCGACCCGTGCGGCTGTTATCATTTAGCCACGAGCTCCTCTGTATTTTTTAGCCTCCAAATGTGGAAAATGTAAGGACCTTTATCATCATCATCCACAGCCCGACTTTGCCCACTGCTGAGCCTAGGCCACTCTCTTCTTGTGCTAATACACGTTTCTGTGCCAGTCTCATCCAGGTTCTACCCGCGATGACAACCATGTCGTCTGTGCATTGTATCGCCACCGAACGACCGATACTTCTTTTACTAGTCCTTTACATCGATCCTTTACGTTTTTTTCTTAATGGGAAAATTCCCATGAATACCTTCCCGCTTCCGTATGGGGAACGGACGGACGGTTGTTTCGGTCTCTAGATGTGATGCATAACCACTACGACGCTACTAATTTGCATTGTATAAAATCTAATCTCTTTAGGATTATATAATGTCATGCATTAATAATTTTAACATAAACGATGGAACCATTATTTTGTAACTATCGTGAAGTTTCTTACACGTTATTCTCCATACAGATCTACGCTTTAGAATGTGCCACTAGCTTCTTCTTTTTGACTAACCGACCCTGACTATTCACAAGTGCCTGTAAATGGTTTACCTACTTGAAATAAAATGCTTTAAGTTTGATACAGACAACGAAGTAAATTGACATAGAAATTCAATTATATGTATAATGGAAAATAATTTCAGTAGGTAAGATGATGATTTTAATAAGTTAGATTGGCAATTTAAGTTCTTTCATCACAACTAGGTAACTAAAGTCCCCGTCACGAGAAGCTATAAATTTTGTAAATAAAATATTCTACTAAGTTACGTAGCGACAATCAAATTCAATCAACTCAAAGTAACATAGGTACGTGCAATACGAAACTAACTAGGAATTTGACATGACTTACTTGACTTAATGTCCTATGAATGAACAAATTCAATAATATGGTTTTTAAGTTTCAAAGTGCAATATTTTCTATCCTATTATGAAATCCTAAAAATAATTATTGGTAAAACATTGAAGTTTTAATATATGACTTATTAACAATTAAAATAATCAGAACACAATCAATTAAATCAATGTGCTTAGCCTTTTCTAAGATAAGCATAATAAGCATGTCATAGTATGCGTTTACAGACCCCCTGATTATAAAAACTACTCTATATTCGAGTCAGTAATGGAAGATGTTTTGGCTAAACTTGCAATTGGTAATAAACAAGTAATTGTCTGTGGTGACTTTAATATTAATATTCTAGAAGAAAATTCAGATAGCAGTAGGTTATTAAATCTCTTTAAATCATTTAATTTGTCACATGTATTTATGGAACCAACACGAACTACATTGACTTCTGCTACATGTATTGATAATGTTTTTTGTTGCTGCAACTACTTTGACAAGGCCATTATTAATTATTTGCCTTCGGATCATAGTGGGCTACTGGTGGCCTTTGAGTCCATTATGCTAAAACAACAAGTGCAGATTCAATCCAGACCAATAACATCCGGTAAATTAAATAAATTTAACAGCACTTTAATCAATAAGTTAAGAGATCAGGACCTCACAGTGAATGATGGTAATATTTTGTATGATGAAGTTTTTTCAGTGGTTCAAAAAGATTTCAATTCAATTTTTAAGAAGCAAACTAAAACTATATGCCCTAAGTTTTTATTCAGTGACTGGGCGACTACAGGACTTAGAAAAAGTAGGGAAAGACTTTACGAACTTTACGGCCTTAAGCCTTTTATTAATACTGAAACGTTTAATAAGTATGTTGCTACTTACTCAAGAATTTTTAAAAATACATGTAAGGCAGCTAAGGCCTTGTACATTAGCAATAAGGTTAAATTAGCAGAAAATAAAATCAAGACGGTTTGGCATATTATAAACAATGAAACGAACAGGAATAAAAGAAATAATAATGATTACACACTTGAGACCACACACGGACTTATTAGAGATAACAAAACAGTTGCTCAAGAGTTTGTAAATTTCTTTACCAACATCCCAATTAAAACTACTGAAACCTTAAATTCTTCGCCCTCGCTAGCTTTTGGATTATTAAACGCGAACGTTTCAGCCTGCCCCAATGAATTTAACTTTTCACATATAAACCCCTTAACAGTAATAAAAGCTTTTAAGCAAATCAAGATAAAACCGACCGAAGATCTATGGGGAATGTCCATCAAAGCTTGTACCTCCATTATTCAGACTATAGCGCCGTACTTAGCTTTGATTTTCAATTTGTGTGTGGATCAAGGAGTCTTTCCGGATCTAATGAAATATAGTAAGGTTATACCACTTTTTAAATCCGGGGACAGTAAAGACACAAATAATTATAGACCAGTATCCGTGTTGCCGGTTTTCAGCAAGGTATTTGAGAAGATAATGCTAAATCAAATGCTCATTCATTTTAATACGAATAACATCTTACATGATAAACAGTATGGTTTCACCAAAGGACGTTGTACAACTGACGCTGGTGTCACCCTATTAAAACACATATTTAATGCGTGGGAAGAGTCGCAGGATGCCATAGGTATCTTCTGCGACCTGTCGAAGGCGTTTGATTGCGTTAATCATGAAACATTACTTCTGAAACTTGAGCATTACGGGCTAGGTCAATCAGCGTTAAGTTTGATTAAATCCTATTTGAGTGATAGACAACAATTAGTTCAAATAAACGGTGTGAATTCGTCGGGGTTAAGTGTGAAAATGGGGGTACCCCAGGGCTCAATTCTAGGTCCTTTCTTATTTTTAATATACATAAACGATTTACCCCATTTATTCGAGGGCAAACTAAATATGGTGTTATTTGCTGATGACACATCTTTAGTTTTTAAAGTAAATAGACGTACTTGTCAGGTTGACGACGTAAATAACGCGCTACGGCAGGTTCAGGATTGGTTCACTGCCAATAATTTAGTATTAAATGGTAAAAAAACCAAATGCGTAAAATTTTCGTTGCCAAATGTCAAAAGTACTGATTGTGACATTATATTAAACAAGGAGAAGCTCGAATTCGTCGATAAAACGGTTTTCCTGGGGATCACGCTAGACTCAAGGTTACAATGGGGTCCTCATTTAGTATCACTTGCGGGGCGGCTGAGTTCGGCAGCTTATGCTGTCAGAAAGATTCGTCAATTTACTGATGTGGATACCGCTAGGCTAGTCTATTTTAGTTACTTTCATAGTATAATGTCTTACGGTATCTTACTATGGGGAAGGGCTGCAGACATTGAGTCTATTTTTATTCTGCAAAAACGAGCCATCAGAGCGATTTACAATCTTCGCCGCCGTGATTCTCTAAGGGAACTGTTTAAGGACATTAACATCATGACGGTTCCATGTCAATATATTTATGAAAACATCATGTACGTGAGAAAGAATTTACATCTTTTTAGTAAAAACGGAGACAGACATAATTACATTACTAGAAATAGGGACCAATTAGTTCAACCAGGTTTCAGACTGGCAAAAGTGGCCTCATCTTTCATGGGGTACTGTACAAAATGTTACAATAAAATTCCTCCCCATATTCTAGAACTGAATGAGACGAAATTTAAAAATTGTATAAAACGCACACTATGCAGGCAGGCATATTATAAGTTGGGGGATTATATCACTGATAAAAATGCTTGGCTCAATGCTAGTCCTGCTCCACAACCACTAGGGCGCAAAAACAAATGATATGTTTATGTTTGTGTTGTATAGACTCGATTTCTTTTAGTATTGTATAGCTGCACAGCACGTGTGTGGGTACTATGTACCCAACTGTAAATCTACCATTTGCTATACCTATGTGTCGTTCGTTGACTTGTGTGTGCCCTGGCAGTTGAGTGTGTCATGCTCTCTCAAATGTCTCTCTGATGGTGGCGCGTGTGTTGGATCATTCGGTTCCCTTCATGATGGTTGAGCTGGGTGGTGCCGATTCATGCGTCATGTTCGTGAACGGGCGCCGTCAGTTGGGATTGGTCATAACTCAGCTGCTTCGGATGTTGATGTTTTTCTAGTACCTATTGTATAACTGCACAGACATGTGTGAGTACTTTTAATACTTTATACCTTTACATAGTATAGTGTGTAGTGCTATTCTGGGTGCATTGTCCTCACATATGTGAATTTATTAATGTATGTACTCATGTACCTAAATATTGTAAAAATCTTATTTTATTTTTTTAAAAGAGTAAGTATGGAGTTTCTTGTGCATTCTTCTCCATAACAAGCTACTTTCCGAATGCACGGTAGAATCTTTTTTTTTTTTGAAAGAGTAAGTATGGAGTTTCTTGTGCATTCTTCTCCATAACAAGCTACTTTCCGAATGCACGGTAGAATCAACTTTTATTCCATGTAAATTTAAAAAGTATGGAGTTTCTTGTGCATTCTTCTCCATAACTAGCTACTTTCCGAATGCACGGTAGAATCAACTTGTATTCCATTTAAATTTAAATTGTGACATTCAAAAGTGCCGCTTGGTGGCCCAGTTGAAATAAATATCTTTTGTCTTTGTCTTTGTCTTTGTCTTTTCCCAACTATGTTGCGCTCGGCTGCCTGTCTTACCGGATGCAGCTGAGCACCAGTATTTTACATAGAGCGACTGCCTATCTGATCTTCATAACCCAGTAACTGGTTATACGATACCTCTTGGCAAGACTGGTATAAGATTGCCTGCTTCTAACTATCTGTAACAACCAACGGCTTAGCGTATTTTCCAAGGCACGAAGTAATCTCGCTATGTAAAAATGGTCACCCATCCATGGACCAACCTCGGCAAGCGTTGCTTAGCCTTGAAAATTGACCCATGCGGCTGTTATAATTTAGCTACGAGCACCTCAATCAGAACCCAATCAAAAATCAAGCGAGCCCTCGTTAACCCCGTAACAGATTTCATGCAATTTAGGAATATTATAGAATGCCTAAGAAATGTGTGAAATACACTTTCCGGTGGATTATAGGAATCCTATAGATTTCCTAGGAATTATATAGATTTCCTGATTTCATACATTTTCTTTAGGTTCTATACTATAATAATAAAGATACATATTGTTACAAGATAAGGCAACGCCATCGTGTGACGAGAGGAAGAACTAAGTAGTTACTAGTGGCGCCATCTATTATCGAATAGCGGAACTAATTTTGTCGAATTTTCTAGTCGCTTCGGGAACAGTGAGTTCGAATGTCAATTGTTCTGGAAGATTCTCGAATTATCTAGAACCGTATGGAACGTTCCAGAAACATCTGTGCTATATAAAGAGCGGTCGGGTTCGTCATGTGTTCGTCGTGAGTCAGTTTCGATTTAGAAGCGACACAGAACGGTCGGAAAACGAAAATGCTGCGAAGTAATAGAATTGTTTAAGAAGTTTTTTTGTAATAAAGTGTGAATAATTGAAGTCTCATCATCATCATCATCATTTCAGCCGAAAGACGTCCACTGCTGGACATAGGCCTCCCCCAGGCGTCGCCACATTGACCGATCCCGTGCGTCTCGCATCCAGCGCCTTCCCGCAACCTTAACCAGGTCATCGGTCCACCTAGTGGGAGGCCTTCCAACGTATCGTCTTCCAGTTCGCGGTCGCCACTCCAGAACTTTTCGGCCCCATCGGCCATCCGTTCTGCGAGCAATGTGCCCTGCCCACTGCCACTTAAGTTTGGCAATTCTTCGGGCTATGTCGGTAACTTTGGTTCTCCTGCGGATATCATCATTTCTGACGTGATCACGCAAGGAAATTCCGAGCATAGCCCTCTCCATTGCCCTTTGGGTGACTTTAAGCTTTCTGATAAGACCCATTGTGAGCGACCACGTCTCGGTCCCATAGGTGATCACTGGCAACACACACTGGTCATAGACTTTTGTCTTGAGACTCTGCGGTAAATTGGACGAGAAGATACCACGCAACTTCCCGAACGCAGCCCAGCCGAGTCGGATTCGACGGTTGACCTCTTTCTCGAAGTTGGACCTACCCAACTGGACCGTTTGTCCCAGGTAAACATAATCGTCTACAACTTCAAGTGTAGAGTCTCCGATCTTGATAGGAGTGGGTGTTACATGGGCGTTCACCATGACCTTGGTTTTGTCCATGTTCATTTTAAGACCCACTCTTTCGGAAGCTCTACTAAGGTCAATTGAAGTCTGCTTTTGAATAATTTATCCCTGAACCCCAGCTCGTAACAATATTGTAAAGAGGTAAAGTTTGTAAGTTTGTTTTAGATATGAAGTTATCTCTGGAACTGTTGAACCGATTTTGAAAATGCTTGCACCAGCAGAAAGATACATTATTTCTGAGTGTCATAGGGTACTTTCTATCTTTAAAAATAACGGTTCCTGACGAGTGGGCCACGTGAGCGAAGCAGCGTAAAAAAACTAGTGGTGAATAAATCAAACCAGATCATCCAGGATACAATGTTCTGAATGATGAATAGCGATTTCATTGGAATTGATGAAACCTAACCTAACCTACTTACTTATGTACTAATGATATTCTGTTCCAGTAACTTGATAGTCCTGTCTCTTTAGACTTCAGCAATTCGAACTTGACTCTTATTTATAATAGTTTAGTATGAATAAATTCAGGAGTATTCAGAACGGGCCTAGATTTTGATTGATGAACTCGAATTTAAATTGTTTTAATAGGGAATTTGAAGTGAACACTTCTTGTGGAGTCTGAATAAGGACGCTTGGTAAAATAAATTTAAAAATCGAAGGACCGAAAGAAAGTTATTGGTGGAACGTGCTGTACCTAAATCCCCCTACTGAAGTAAAGATATTGCTCAATACACAGTGTAGATAAAAAAGCCTGACCACCAACCTGAATATCCCAGCCACGGCACCAGATCTCAGCTTCAGGAAATAGCACCGAAATACGGCACTCGCGTGGAAAATGTCTGGATGAACACGCACGTCACTAATTGCACGGCAATTTATGTATGTCCAGAAAATATTCAGTTTTGAGTTTATGACACGTAAATTGACCACATCAAATGGTGATCCAGATCGAACTGGGAGAGGCTTCACACAGGGGCGCGGGCGCGCGCGCCGTGCGGGGCTGTCATCACGCCACCAGTCCATTCACCGATTTCCAAATGCGGGTAGGAGAACAGACGAGCGGACAAGCCAAATTAAAACTACCCTCTGTTTTTATGAGCAAATATCGAACACTTCTATTTAATTATTAATGCTGCAATTAAGAACTTCCACTTTATTACTGCCGGTACTTTGATTTTATAATCTACGCGAAAGCTTGAAAGCTATTTAGAATTTTGAAAGTCCTATGGAAAGATTGTACATTCAAATCGGATTCAATGTCGTCAAGTTTCAGATTTGTAAACAGCAGTCGATTACTGTAGATATGTAGGAAGTACCCATCTAAGTAGGTACAGTTCGTAAGATTCAAAAATAGATGATCATGAAATTGACGACAATAGCTGGCAGGTTCCTAAACAGTTTTACAAAGGCAACTAAGGCCACAACTTTGCTGTAAAAGTATGAAAAATATGGTAAATAACTGTGTCCATCATTATTCGTCCCCCAACTATAGGGTACTAACCTATACCTAATATATTCTGGTGTAATATTGTTCTTAAAACTAAGGCAAATATTGCTTTAAGCTCTTCGTAATATTTCGTAAGTGCCTCGGATATAAAATTTAATAACCTGAGTATTATTTTTATATTTTAAGGCAAACTTTTCCATCGTCGTCTTTTATTTTTAACCAACTTACCAAAAAGGAGGGCACCTCCTTCATCTCCTCAATTCGGATGTTTCTATTTTTTTTTTAATATATGGTCGGGCATAACTCCGTTCACGGAGTTGCGCCCGACCATAGAGAGACGGATTTGCAAAAAACGGTTTTGGGGACACTTTTATTACACGTACAGCTAAGGAGTAGAATTCCCTGCCGGAGTCTGTGTTTCCCAATAGATACAATCTATGAGTCTTTAAGTCAAGAGTAAATGGGTTTTTTCTAGGCAAGCGTGCTTCACCGTCGACCACTTCATCGCTTACCATCAGGTGAGATAGTGGTCAAGCGCGTGCCTATAGATTATTAAAAAAAAAATATAGGGTGTTTACTTGAGGTGCTCCCATTGTCACAAAATCAGAATCTGATAATAGGATCAGGAAATCGGAAGAACTCGTTAAATATTATAGGCAGAAATATAGCGGCAAGTATTTGCACTCAGAAAATATCATACTGGTTGCTTGGTTCGCTATCAAGCTGGCTTGGTTCGCTTCATAAGCAGTCAGGATTTTTTGATTTAATTAACTTTTTTATTAATATAGGTACTTTTCTATGCACAAAAACATAAAAAGGAGTTATTTTGTAAAACAAAATTTTAATAACGTGATAGTTTTGCTTTATAATGGGATCTAGATTTCAGGCAACCAGGCTTACTTATTTCTATATTTTTTGGGTAGAGCGAGTTTTGTTTTTATAAAGATTAAAATTGGTGGGCGCACGGTTGGCGTAGTGGTTGAGCGATTGACTGCTGCGCTGCGTGTCGCGGGTTCGATTCCCGCACGGAACAAATATTTGTTTGACCTACAGATAGTTGTTCCGGCTCTGGGTGTTTGTTTATGTGAGTTTATATGTTTGTAAACGCACCCACGATACAGGAAGAAAATCCTAGTGTGGGGCAACGTTTTAAAAAAAAAAAAAAAAAAATGACAACCGAAATTAATTTAGTCTTTTAATGAAACTGTGATTACTCGAATAATTTAAATTTATAGTCAATCGGTGACGATCCGCCTATTGGCCCGTCTGTCAATCGACTCAAGTGCATCAAGTTGGTGTCTGGCAGATCCATCCCAGAGGTGAGAGCAGTATTACTTCATGCATGACTGAACTTGCGCTTTATACAAGTAAAAGATAAAGATATTTTATTTTGCAAAATGGTTATAGTACACTGGTGATATAAGGAATAGGTCCAGCCATATTTTACCAATAGGTATGCAAACATTGGGAGCAGTGGTGGCCCAGTGGTATCGGCCGCGTCTTACAAGTTGTAGGTCGTGGGTTCGACCCCAGACAGGCGCTTTACTTTGTGTAAATTATTTCTTCACCACTGCTCTCAAAACGGTGAAGGAAAACATCGTGAGGAAACCGGCATGTCCTAGAACCAAAAATTCATAGACATGTGACATCCACCAACCCGCACTGGGCCCGCATGGTGGATTACGGCCCATTCCCTCTAACAGAGAGAAGGCCTGTGTCCCAGCAGTGGGAACATTAATAGGCTAATGATGTGATAATTAGCATTAATAGGCTGATGATGTGATGATGCAGTCAACTGAACCTTTGCTTCAATGAATGGACGAAATTGAGGATCGATGACAACGTAATACATACTAAGAAGTTCGAGATGGCCTGTTACAGGGACGGTCACACCACGGAAAGATGGAACCGGATGGAATTAGCTCTAATGCGGAAAAAAGACACGCCTGGGTCTTAGCAGCATTGAAACTGACTAGATTGGCACTGCCCCATTCGGAGACTGCCTCCAAAGACAAGTTCAAGCGCTCATCCATGGCCTCCCGAAGAGACCGGATCTTAGTCCTAGTACCCCGTACGCCGGAAACGTATCTCTCAACAACAGTGCTGTCGTCTGCATACACAAAGGTTTCGGGTTTTAGCAGGTCATTAACCTGCAGCAAGAACAATGAGGGAATCCGGCGTTAATACCTAACTGACCGGACGAGCAGCCATCGATAACCACTTGGATGGACCGATCCTTCAGGAAATCTGCAATCTAGACACAAACTACTAACAGACCGAAGGAAGGAAGCTTACTAATAAGGCTCTCGTACCTGACCCTGTCAAAAGCCTTCGATACGTCAAGGGAGTCAGCAAGCGCTTCCCCGTGATACTCATTGGCCTCACTCCAGATGCGAATGGCATACGCACGAATTTGGTTTTGGTTGCCTTGTTTTACTGGGTAAACTATTATGGGTCGGGCAAATTGTTATGGGTTTTTCAGTCTGGGTTTGTGTCCGGTTAGTGAGAGTAGAATTGCCCCGTAGTTTCTCAAACAAAATGTATCGTAAAGTAATGTGACAAATTGTCGAACGCGAGCAAACTGCTATGTTTGGTTGAGTGAATTTACAACAGCCTGACCATTTGTCATATAAATTTTAATGTAACTTTAAAAATCTGGCTAAATTTGGGAGTAGGTATCTACCATGCATCTCTGTTTATCCACTTCGTGGACGTGATGTTATGCTTCGTTGGTATTTTATGCCTATGCATTTTCGTAATAGTAGTTTATGCAATGGCCATATAATAGGGGTTATTAAAACACGAGCGTGGGTTTATCACATAAGGCGAAGTCAAATGTGATAATATTAACACGCGAGTGTTTTAATACCTAATTATATGCCGTTGCATACACTATTTTATCTTCACAATTTCAAGTTGAATAAAATAAAAGAGGAAAAGGAAAAAATATGCAGTATGGCGGGCAATTTAGATTCTCATTGCACCATGACTGTCAATGTCAATGAGCCCATACCCGCCAGTAAATTGAAAAGTAAAAGTGTGGTATAAAAATTAAAATAGTTATTTATGCTACAAGTGCGGAAGGTAGGTAATTTCCAATGAGTGGCATTTTATTCGCGAGCGAGCGAAGCGAGTTAGTGGATAAATCGACACGAGTCGGAAATCATCTTACGTACGTGTATCATACAACATTTTACTATGCATTGTGCGAGGAAATAAATAAATTAATAAAATTAAATTAATAAAATGTCGGGCTTATTCAAGCGCGTTCAGCATATCAACAGATTAACTAATAGTTCCTCGGGCATATCTACTGCGCATGTGCAAATAGCTGTCACATCGTAACGCAATAAGGCACGAGCAAAATATACGTTCTGCCAAATATATTTAATGAATATTTAAAATTAATTTATTGATCAAAATCTAAATCTAGAGTAATTAAAAACGCCTAAAATAAAGTATAAGTTTTATTTTAACTTTTATATGAATGATAATCTGTACATAACTAATTTGTAAAACTTTTCTCAAATAATAAAAACTCTATGCGTCTGGCTGACGTTGGAGTTAAAAATTAAAAAAATTACAGGAAAGTAAAAAGCACTAGTGAAAAAAGTGACACTTTCCGCACAGTTTGGCTGCTTGGAAAACGCTCTTTTCGAGGACATGCATTGTAATAGTTATTTATGCTACAAGTGCGGAAGGTAGGTGATTTCCGACGAGTGGCATTTTTATTCACGAGCGAGCGAAGCGAGTGAGTGGATAAATCGACACAAGTCGGAAATCATCTTACATACGTGTATCATACAACATTTTACTATGCATTGTGCGAGGAAATAAATTTATAAAATGGCAGGCTTATTCAAGCGCTTTCAGCATATCCACAGATTAACTAATAGTTCCTCGGGCATATCTACTGCGCATGTGCAAATAGCTGTCACATCGTAACGCAATAAGGCACGAGCAAAATATACGTTCTGCCAAATATATTTAATGAATATTTAAAATTAATTTATTGATCAAAATCTAAATCTAGAGTAATTAAAAACGCCTAAAATAAAGTATTCGTTATATTTTACCTTTTTTAAGAATGATAATCTGTACATAACAAATTTTTAAAACTTTTCTAAAATAATAAAAACTCTATGCGTCGGGCTGACGTTGGAGTTAAAAATTAAAAAAATACAGGAAAGTAAAAAGCACTAGTGAAAAAAAGTGACACTTTCCGCACAGTTCGGCTGCTTGGGAAACCGCTCTTTTCGAGGACATGCATTGTAAAGTTATTTTTCAATACAGTTGGTAAACATGGCGCACTTTCAGAGGCTATAGTTATGATTCGAAAATCTAATCATTTGCACAGGTATCTTTCTATTACGCAGTCGTGACTTTTGTTTACGCGCTCGATCATTGGGTTTGCAGTTTAGTTTTAAATTTATAACTCAATTTAAAAATGTTTAGTTGCAAGGAGTTTTCTTACATAGAATAAAATGGGATAGAATTTATACGAGGAAAAATGAATGAGTCCGTACGTCTTAGCATTGAATTCTCAAAAGTCTTTTAGATGGTTGTTTAATATATTTAATTAACAATTTTAATTTAATTATTTTCACATCAACATTTGTTAAAAATAGAATAGGCTGTATAGGCTGTTTTCGTTGTTAAAAAAAATATGTCCTGTTGCAAAAACGCGCCATTTTCTGAAAATTTTAATTTCATGTGTGATATTTTTATTATTTTTTTATAATGAGTTCAAGTACAAGTAATGAAATAGAATTAACTTTGCCTTTTGATATTTTATTTGAGGCAAAAACTGCGCATGATGAAATTTTGCCCCAAAAATCTCAAGAAAGATACATACGGCGACTTACGATAATTTTATTTTATGGACGAAACAAATTGAATTCTTTGATTTGTTTTTACTATTTCCCACAACTGTATTGAAAAACGTGTGTAGGTTATTGCAAACTCGTGCCCTCGCCTTCGGCTCGGGCTTGTTAATGACAGCTCGTTTGCAATAACCTACTTTCTACCCTTGTATCACAATGTACTATTATGATGCAGTTGTTTGAAAATCGAAGGAAAATGTTAAACTGTAATGGTTTTTTTTTTAATTTTACCTATCCACGAATATAAAGTACGTGTTTATGCAATAATTTTTGAATTCTTGGAACATTACGTTGTGAGTGTGGATAAATAGTAGATTGTATCATAAGGGAGCAAAATAATATTTTTACGACGAGGGCGCTTTTTGAATCCAGAGCGAAGTGAGGGATTCTAGAGTAGAATCCCGAGCGTAGCGAGGGATTCTTTAGTAGAATCCTGAACGTAGCGAGGGATTCAAAGTACGTCGCCCGAGCCAAAAATATATTTTGCGCCCGAGTGATACACTCTACTTTTCATCACCCACTATTAGAAAATAAAAGCGCCTCATATTTTATTGTAATATTATTATTTAATAAAACATAGAGTAACAACTAAATTGAAATTAAATAGTATCCTTTATTAAAACAACTAAAAACTTATATTTACATTTGAGACATTTTCGCAATTATGAAAATTTATTGTTACAGTTTTATTAGGAATAGAGATTGTTGTAGATTTTATATTCTGCGTGTTTGAAATGTCCGAATCTGGATAATTTTGAGGAAAATGTGACGGTGAATCTCGTTGTTTGGATGTAGATGGGCGCGGCGACAGTGGTATGGATGGATTAACTGAAGGTTGCAATTTAATGTTTTCCACGATGCGTTCAGATGTTTTCGCCTTGTTCTCAATGGAATCTTCTATATACCCTTCTGCTACAGCACTCGATTTCCATCCTCCATGTCGCTTGAGAACAGTTAAGTCCGCTCCAGTATCTGCCAAAAGGGTAGCAGAAGTAAGACGAAAACAATGTCCTGTATACAGCTTGATATCTGGTAACTTCAAATAAGTAGCAATTTCTTGTGGCATGTCAGAAATTTTATTTTTTCCCATCACTTGTTTGAAGCACTTGCCATTTTGATAACGGATGAAAAACCGATTGGTCTTCATAGCAGCAGGACGCAGGTCCAGGTATTTCTGTACAATAGTTTTGTATTCTCCTCGTATTACGAAGGATCGGTCAATTTTGGTTTTTGTATCGGTCAGCTTTACTAACAGTAAATCATCCGAGTGATTTTCGACATCATCAACAGTTATTTTTAAAAGTTCATTGCCACGACAAGCTCCATGTAATCCGAAAATTAAAGCCACCTGTAACAAAACCGAATGTGAATAAGACAAGTATCTATCAAAGTACCTACAGGTTACAATAAAATGTGCATTTTTATACACTATGATTATATTTTACTAATCCACCGTAAACATAGTTACCTACTTACTTTTACAGCAAGAAAGACTTTGTTGGGTGCCTCATTAAAGAAAGTCTCCACGTTTTTGACTGAGAACACTTTGGATTTTTTAGGTTTAAATCCATCAGACATCATCTTCAGGTACGCTATTAATTTCGAATATGTGTCCAGTTTTACATCGTTATTAGAACTGACTGTTGATTTTAGCATTGAGTATGTACTCCAAAGAGTGGAAGGTTGTTTAGTTTTGGCTAAGTACTGGAAGTAGGCCAAAAACACAGATTCTGAAAAATTCTTGGCGCCTCTTGCATTTCTCCATTCAATAAAATTACCATAGGCTTCTATATATTTCTCCCGGGATTTTGCAGGTAATAGATTTTTTGCGTCAGTTCTAATGCTTTCAGGAGTTAATTCTATACTTTCACTGTCACTTGAAGAACTCATTTTTCAAAACAAAACAAAACAATGAATTTCTAACAATCCGTGAAAATTTACGAAAACGCGGGCTGTAGTTCGCGCTTTTTTAATTTGTTTTTTTTTCATTCATCCGGCGGCGTGACTATGGGCCGTCGTACCAGCCAGTCTTTATTCAAACAATATTTGCGTTCGATTTCTTTGGTGCTGAACACTAAGATGTTCCAAATTCAAAAAGTGCGCGGCAAAGATAATTGCGGCGCACTTATAAAGAGGATTAAAAACTCATTACTGCCCGCTAAAAGTTTCTTATAGAAAACACCACCTTTGGGTGCACATAAAGGCGAACCAAGTCGTCCTTTTCGAATAGATGGGATGAAAACATCTTTTCGTGGCTTGTAATATCAAAGTTTTATTTTTCTCAATGTAATTTCAATTCCATTTAAGTTTTTAATCTGTTATCTTTTCGCCGTTTATTGTTGCGTTGACTCAACTTGTTTTAAACGAAACATGGTTAATTTCATAAAGAAAGGAGAAAGTTGTTTCTGGCTTTAAATTTGTTTTATAACTTGTTGAGTTTTGTTTGTGACGCTACGTTTAGGGAGAAACGTGAGTCAAATTTAAAGACGTCAGAGATAGAAGTAAGTAAGAATGTATGTATTTAAGTATCTGCTTACTCTTTTTGTTGTTACAGAATGTCAATGTTTACCGAGAAAAGCATACAATACGAAAAACTCCTCGAACCGTCTGATCCTGCCGTTCCTTACATTTTGTTTAGTTTGCGAATATAAACTTTAACTTGAGATTGCTAATCAATGAAAGTCACTTAGTACAAAGATAAGATAATAGTTACGGGAAGCGAGAACCCAGCGTCAATGTAAGGGTCTAGGCATATATTGCATCTTGTGAAGAACTAGTATTCGACTGCATCTGGTTAAATTGAAAGCCGACCGACGAGTTTTCTGCCTTGTCGGCTTCCAGTCTTACCGGATTTAACTGAGTACCTGTATTATACATGGCGCCTGGCCTATCTGGCATCCACAACCAACTCAGAAAGGTCGGAATTCCTAGCAATTTACTATCTAATGACTATCAATGTTCTAGTTATATGTAAAGATGGTCACCCATCCACCGATCGACCTCGGCAAGCGTTGCTTAACCTTGAAGATCGACCTGTGCGGCTGTTATTATTAAGCCACGAGCTCCACAGGTCGGCTTGAAAGCCGACCTCAACATAGTTGGGAAAAGATGATGATGTTACTGCAAACCATTATAATAGAAAACAATCGGAACAGTATATAAATAAAAATATATGTAAACTTGAAAAAGGTCTATTATAACCTTTTTCAAGTTTACATATATTTTTATTTCCACGACCGTTTCAGTGTCTTTCACGTATCTGAAATAAATAATACATTCACCAGTATGAATGTTTAAATCTTTTCTACTTACCAACCCGCATGATGCTTCAAAGGAAAGCTTAGTGTCCCTTGGTGTAATCAATATCTAAGTAGGGTTCTAATCTTTAGTGTCTCAGCAAACTGATGAATTTTGTAGCCTTGTGCAATCATTTTACCCTGCAAAAACCTTTTCCTACAAAATAATCTAGACTTTCTTTACTGTTGTGGAAATTTTTAGAAAATTACAACCATTTGATTTCATCTCGAAACCAATGATTGTTTTGTAAGGTTCGTTTAGGGAGCGGTAAGTTTTATGAATATAGAAACTTTATGTTAAAATCTGAGTTCCATATGAAACTTGGCTATTTTATTAATAGGATGTACTTTTGCATTTGCTTATGATCTTTTTTAGTGTGAGGAAACATTTATCGATATTTTATTTCTAGTTGAAATGAGCTACATAGCTCAATGGTAAAAGTCTGTATTCCGGAGGCATTATCAACATCCACATATAAGCCGCTATATTCGGTATTCGTGAAACACCGCGTGTTACAAAGAGTTTGCCCGACCTAGTTCCGTATGTATTGCGTTTTCGGAGCCGTTCCCAAATGGTGTACTAAAGTGCGCGAACTGTTTGCAAACGATACATACATAGCTAAATATTGTGTTTTACCTCGTTATGACGTGCCATAACAACATCTGACGGTAAATGCATCGTTCATCCTTGTAATAAAGATAAACCACAGTGTTAGTCGAATGTTTAGCTACCTGCTAGAGGCGGCACTGTCGACACTTGCCTAACAAACCAATCGGGACACGATTTTATCGGACTAAGAATATAAAATTCGTATTGAAACTGATGGCTTACACTGAGATTCTTGATTGAAGATAATCACACAAAACTTAATGTGACAATTTGCCAAGCGTTGACTGTTCTTACAAACTGATCATAATGTAATTGTGTTAAAGTTGTGCTATGATACTAATACACGTATTATAACGAAAGTCTGGAGTTTCGGTGTTAGGCTGATAATTAATCTGCCACACCTCAAATACTGAATGGATTTAGATTTAACTTGGCGTACGGTTGGACTTAGTCACTACAACCGCATTCGCTTCGTCTTCGCCACCGAGGCCCACCGCGTGTTCTTTTAGTAAATTCAAGTAGCTCGAGAATCGCTATAGTTAAAATTACTAGATTTAAGAGGAGTTTCTTGACCGTTTTTCTCCTTGTAGGCATTTTCCGAACGGATGTTAGAATCGCGTAATCAGATCCGGGATCCAGCCCTAGTCCTCCCCAGCGAAGCCCTGAGCCGAGGTTCGTATCCCATAAGGGATAGACCTTAGGTTAAGTTTTTATGCCTGGCCGGTCGCTTAGGTTAAGTTTTTATGCCTGGCTGGAGGCTCTAGTTTAGTCTCCTCAGGGAAGTCCGGTTAAGCAGTAGCCGATCACTTTGATTGTACTGCAACAACTCAGAAAAAGAAAGGAACTTAGTCGCTCGTGGATTAGGCAATAGGCTAGGTTCTTTTTATCTATTTAGTGCAGCTTTATTTATTATAATTATTTTTCATAGCATTAATGCTGAGATTGCCTTTTTGGCCTCGGTCCTCGGTAGGTGTTTTTAATTTTGTTCCTTCAAAATTCTTGCCTGTATTTTCTGTGTATGTCACAACTTGTATTTCTTCTCTTGGGATCATTTCCGATTTTCACACGGGCGATGACACTAGCAGAAATAAGTAGATAATGTCGTTTTTAGATTTTGCCAGCAATTACCATTACAGGTCCTCCGAATGCGATAAATTCGTTCATCCTAACCTAAGTTAACTAAATTTGAAACTAATCATATTCCGATTATCCTTATCTATAGCAAATTTTAGATTCAGCAACCGTTCTCCTAAGACCGATTCGCCATTGGACTGTTCGTTGACAGGATTATTCATTTATTTCCTTTTCACCAGCAGAGTCTTTCACCTAAGCACATTTCACCAACAGAACCTTTAATTTATATCACTTTCGACGCCCTACCGATCAATCCACCTAACCTACCCTTCCTACCAATTTGTTAAACTATTGATTTGAATAAGAATTAATACTACAATACGAATGTAACCAACTTTTATTACTTCTGTGGTATAGCGTAAGAGCGCGCTAGATATACATCTCTCTCTCTCTCTCTCTCTCTTGGAGTTATGATCGATGTGACACGTAGTTGTGCAAATAAATACGCATTTAATTAATACGGTGTTTGAATTGCAAGATATAACAGTGGCGACGAGGATAAAGAACTTGGCGTGCGGGAATAACAAGAAGGTTGAGCAAAACAACAACAATCATAAACGATAATCGGAAAAATCTTAAAACCGAGCGTGGCATCGGTGTGAAGTGAGTAACGAACCATTTACGTCCGCCATATTGCAGTTGTGGCTGTCTTCATCGATATTTTTTTATTGTTTCACAAGAACAGTGAATGTCGTCGGATTCGTTCTCAGACGCTAATTCTAAGTCCAAACCCAGCACCGAGGGCCAACAGAACAGTGAACAAAAAAAAATTCAACAAGTAAAGTCGGGGAACCGTAGTTACATTTATAAGTGTACGAAAAATGAATTAATTAAAATACATATAGACGAAAACTTGCCATTTCCGGAAAATAATACAGTGGACGAATTGAGAAGGAATCTAAGCGAATTCTATAAGAATAAAACTGTTATTGAACTGGAGTTTAAGAGGACCATGACTTCGTACGGAGAATTACAACCTTTCGATGGTGATAAGTGGGAAGTTTTCCAACAACAGTTGGATTTTTTTATAACCCTAAATGACATCAAGGAAGAAAAAAAGATCTCACTATTAGCCACCAAATTAACATCAAAAGTTTTCGAAATCTTAACACATTTGTGTGCACCCATTAACCCGAGCAAACTTACCTATGATGAATTGTGTCTAAAACTTAAACAAAAGTATGTGAAACCAGTTTCCACTGTGTTGGAAAGAGCCAATTTTAGACAAAGGAATCAACAAACCAACGAAAATATAGAAGATTATGTCCTTGAACTAAAAAAGTTAGCAAGAAAATGCGGTTTCAAGGATGTGGAAGACCAAATTAAAGAAAAACTGATTGATGGAGTGGCATCTAAAATTATTAAATTTGAGTTGTTAAAAGGTGCAAGTGATATGACTCTGGACAAATGTATCGAAGTCTCACGATCTGTAGAAGCAGCATTATTACACAGTGACCCCAGGGAGGTAACAGAAGTGTTCTACAATCAAGGTAAAACCAAAAATGAGAAAACAAAGCTTACAAGAAATCAAAATAGGCAACTAACAGAAAAACAATGCTGTTTTTGCTGTGGTAAAGATAACCATTTCAAAGCTACATGTACATTGAGGAATAAATATTGTTCCGAATGTGGCGAACAAGGTCATATATTCAGAATGTGTTCTAAGAAGAAACAACCCAGGAGGCAAACTAATATGTTGGAGGCGGAGCCGTGTGAAAAAGAAAAGAAGGAAGAGGAAGTTATTGAAACCGATAAGAGTCCACATGCAGAATTTCAAACTTATTCCTATAATCGTGTAAGTAGGATACCTCCACATTATATTTCAGTAACATTAAATAACCATTGTATTCCATTTCAGTTAGATACTGGATCAGAGGTCACTGTGATGCCAATTCGAGATAAGGAACGATATTTAAAATCATCTCATTTTGAAAGTTGTAATGTAATGTTCAGAAACTTTGATCAAACTTATTCACAACCATTAGGCATAATAAAGGAAATTCCAGTGAAGTGTTACAATAAATTTAAAAAATTAAGCATTTTTGTGGTAAAAAATAATGCTCCACGAGTCATTGGCAGAGATTGGTTAAATGAGTTAGGTTTATGGCCTCCAATATTAACAAATAATGTAAAAATTGGATCTAATGAAATACAAACTGTTTCAGATGCACAAGAACATGTAAAAAACCAGTTCGCAGAAGTATTCAGCCCTGGCTGGGGCAACTTTAAAGGTGAAGTGATCACTTTGAAGTTGAAGTCTGATGCCCAACCAAAATGTCTGCCTGTGCGAAGGGTACCATTTGCTTTGCGGGATAAGGTAAACAATGAAATTCAAAGATTACTAAAAAACAAGAGAATCTCAGCAGTTGAACACAGTGAATGGGGAACGCCAGTAGTACCCATATTAAAACCAGATGGGTCAGTGCGACTTTGTGGGGACTACAAGCTAACAGTAAATAAGTATTTAGAAATTGATCACTTCCCGCTACCCCATGTCGATGATATATTAGATACACTAAAAAACGGCGAATATTACTGCGAATTGGATTTAAAAGAAGCCTATTTGCAGGCTCCTCTTAGTGCTGATAGTCAAGACTGTACAACAATAGTCACCGAGGTGGGAACATATAAATATAGTTATCTTCCATACGGAGTTAGTTCAGGGCCTGGTTCCTTTCAGCGCTTGATGTTTAAAAAATTAAGAGATATACCTAACACTATTGTATTTATTGACAATATTTATATAAAAGGGAAAGATTTGCAAAACACTTTAGAAACTCTCTGTAAAGTACTAAATAGGTTACAGCAATGTGAATTTAAATTAAAACCAGAGAAGTGTAAACTATTTGTAACTAGTCTGGATGTTTTTGGATATTGTGTGGATAAAAAAGGCATTAATATTATTCAGGCAAATATTGAACCATTGTTAAACTCAAAAACGCCCACCAGTCTCACTTTACTTAAATCATTTTTAGGAAAAATAAACTACTATTCTCGTTTCCTAAAAGGTATGGCTACCATAATTACACCATTGTATGAATGTACAAAAAAAAAAAATATTAATTGGACATCAGAATGTGACAACGCTTTTCAACTAATCAAAAACAAGTTAGCATCAGCCTCTAATTTGAAACACTATGACCCGAATTTACCATTGATTTTAACGTGCGATGCGTCTGACACGGGCTTGGGCGCGGTGTTATCCAATAGGGATTATGAAGGTGTGGTTAAGCCAATTGCTTATGCAAGTAAGAAACTAAGTGAAGTGGAGAAAAAATATACAACTATTGATAAGGAAGCAATGGCAGTCATTTTTGGAATAACAAAATTTTATAACTATTTATATGGGAGACAGTTTGAACTCGAAACTGATAATGCAGCCTTAGTAAGGATTTTTGGCCCTACAAAAAGTATTCCAAAAATGGCTGCTAAAAGGTTGCAACATTATGCAATATTCTTGTCTGCATTTAATTATAAGGTGAGACATATTAAAACAAATGTAAACCCAGCAGACTATTTATCTAGAACTGCCATAGAAAAAGAATGTGAAGTGGAAGACACTCACCCACTTTGTTCAAATGGTAACTCGAGCAACATCTATCATGTGAATGAATCTCAATTGGAATATTTGGATTGGAAAACAATACAGTTGGAAACAAAAAAAGATTGTACACTGACAAAAATCATAAGATATCTTTCTGACGGTTGGCCAGAAAGAAAACATTTAACTCAAGACATACTACCCTACCACACTCGATTAAATGAATTAACGGTAGATAGAGGGTGTGTGTTCTGGGGATATCGTATTGTAATACCTAATTCTATTCGAGAAACTGTGTTAACACAGCTTCATACAAGTCACTTTGGAATAATCCGCATGAAAGAGATTGCTCGATCTTATTTTTGGTGGCCCAAACTGGACACTGAAATAGAAAATATAGTAAAAAGTTGTAATGTATGTTTACAAAATAGTAAATCCCCTTGTAAAACCCAGAAACCATGGCCAGTACCCCCTTCAGCGTGGTATAGGATCCATGCCGATTTCCTAGGACCATTTTACAATAAAATGTTCCTTGTAATTGTTGATAGCTATACAAAATGGCCAGAAATATACGAAATGTCCAACATTACATCGGCACGTACGATAGAAATATTTAAAAAAATATTTTCCACATTTGGTTTCCCTGTACACCTAGTCACAGATAATGGCCGATCATTCACAAGTGCAGAATTTCAAGAATTTTGTAAATTAGCTCAAATTAAACACACTTTTTCACCACCATATCACCCAGCCACAAATGGGGCAGCAGAACGTTTTGTCCAAACATTTAAATCAGCAATTACTAAAATCATAGAAAGTGGTCACTCTATGTCGTATGCAATAAACTTATTTTTAATGGATTATAGGAGCACTCCTCAACGAACAACTGGCATTGCACCAGCTCGTCTGATGCTGGGTAGAGAGCTGAGGAATAGATTTAGCTTACTTAGACCACCACCGCTGAGAGAGGAGCTGGACGCCAAATCACAGAACAGAGCACAGGGAAGTAGGAAGATTAAATTCGAAATAGGCCAAAAAGTAATGGTAAAAGATTACAGGAAGGGAAGTAAGCCATGGGTTCAGGGTTTGGTTATTGAAAATTCTATACCAGATGTTACTTATATAATAGAAGTAGAAGGATGTAGGTGGAAACGCCATGTAAATCAGATGTTGCCGTGTTCAGAGACTTGTTCAGAACACGACAACATGCTTTGAGCTAGATTCCCCTGTAGTTGTCGTTTTAATCTAAGTGGGGGAGAGTGTGGTATAGCGTAAGAGCGCGCTAGATATACATCTCTCTCTCTCTCTCTCTCTCTTGGAGTTATGATCGATGTGACACGTAGTTGTGCAAATAAATACGCATTTAATTAATACGGTGTTTGAATTGCAAGATATAACAACTTCCAACGATCTAATTAAATTTTAAAACACAAAAGCTGCTGTTGTGACTTAACTATGATAGTGAGATATATTCTCTCAAGCCATTTTGTAGTTAATGATGAGTACTTTAATAATGTAGTACATAAATTTTATGTATCATCAATAGTTTTCTCAGCGCACGCCAAATTATGAATTTTATAGGCAACATTTTGCTACTTTGGGTTACATTATTGCAATTTTGATAAGGATCTCTAATTATTTTGAAAAAAAATTATAGCCTATGTTGAATAATGTAGCTTTCCATAGGTGAAAGAATTTTTAAAATTGGTCCAGTAGTTTCGGATCCTATTCGGTACAAACAAACAAATCTTTCCTCTTTATAATATTGGTATAGATTGACGCAAAATGTCTTCTTCGTCCATACTTGTTTATTCGTCGCCATCTCTTTACAGCCACATCATCAGTAGGGGTCTTAGTAATTTAAATAACAAAAGCTGAACCCAGGTTAAAGCCTACTTTCCTAACCATTACAAACGATTCACCTACCTAATTTTGTAAGTAGAGGCACTTGTTGATACCTGTTATTACGAAGCTCCCTTCAAGTACGTATTGCCTAAGATCCCACTGCGAAAATCTGCTGATGTTTTTGTTTTTGATAAAACCTAATTTTCTTGAATGATACGATAGTATAGTAGGATAGATTACTTCAGGATTACCTGGCAATATCTAGCCTTAATTACCATAAACAAACAAATTATAATTTCTGTTTGATAGTTAACTCCAGATATATATGCTTTTCAAGTAAATTCAACGTCGCGCGTCGTTTGAAAAAAAGTAATGTAGAAAATAGGATAAAAAAGGTTGCCAGCTCTCAGTAAGCCGCAATCTATGCGTTGCCAGTATGCCTGTTTGCACCTGGCAACCTGTAAATTGTGGCTATTTGAAAGCTGGCTGATGTTGCAAACGTATCCGCGATACAGGAGAAATCTTAATCCTAGTGTAGGGCAAAGTGTAACAGGACACCGTTTTTTTTTACCCGGGCTATTACAACGAATAGATTGACACCTTATTCATCAAAATCGGATAAATAGTTTAGGCGCTACGGAAGAACATACGTAAATACAAACATAAGTACATATTTTTTAGACTCTAAAATTATAACACTTCTTTTTGGCTTCGCCGTAGTCAGATCAAAAAAGCAAAATACCAATTGCGGCTAGATATTGTCAGGCAGCCCAGCTGTTATCTATTCTTCTGTCAAGTATCTTTCATAAAAATTAAGTTTTACCAAAACAAACTGACTGCTGATTTTTGTCGTGGGATCTCGTACCATAATCTTCATTTAACGAGGCAAGTCTCTCCAAGTAATCCCTGAAATAAGATACAATTTCCACGTAAACATAGGTACCTGAACTTGGGAAAATATAATAATAGTAGATATTCTAGCTAGACAAAACACGTTCACAAATGTTTAGAAAATCGCTACATAATCTGGATTCAAGAACAAATTGTTTCATTCCGCTGAAGACATTTTTTCATCTTTGTTTTGTTTTTTTTTTAATAATATTCCGATGGCAAACGCTGGCTTATAAAGATATGATGATGCATTGTTAGGAAGTCAATAAAATAAAAAACTGGGCAAAAGCTCGCTTCCAAACATAAGAAGTAAGTATTCAAAAACTTTAACACTATCTGGGTTGTACTTACTTAAATATGTTTATTAATAATGTTTATCTTATGTTGATATTATAAATGTGAAAGTTTGGATAGATGCGTGTGATGTATGTTTGTTAATCATGCTAGAACAGCTGAACGGATCTGAATGAAATTTGGCACAGACAAATATTATAGTCTGGAATAGCACATAGGCTGTTATGTTCCCTTGGGATAAGAAAACTCTTTTGACGCGGGCGAAGTTGCTGGCATAAGCTAGTTTTTCATAGTCCAGAGTTGATCCCATAAAAAAATTGATCATATGATTTTTTTCCCTGGCTGATTACAAATTAATTAAACGTACGAACGTAACCCTGTAGTCCGGCATAACCTTTAATCTAATATCAATAAAATCGAAGAACTTGCTTTAAAAAAAAACTATAGAGTAAATTTCAGGAATGAAATGGTGGACACTGAATGATTGACTTTTTTTTTACCAACACGATTTAATTTGTTTTTCATTCAAAATTGGAAATCAAATGTGGCTATATTAATAGCACTGCCTCTGATGATAACTGCTTTTAGGGTTGCGTACCTGAAGGGTCCTAACGGAGCCCTATTGGTCTGTCTGTCCGCTTGTCCGTTGTCTGCCACACTGGTTTTACGGCCAAACGGTTGGAGCTACAGTCTTTAAATTTTTACAGTATAAGTATCTTGTAGACCCAAAGCCAACAGACTGTAAAAATAAATAAATAAGGGGGCCCCCATACAGATAAAGGGGGGCCTGAAATAAACGTTTGATCTACCCCATCGAGTGGAGTATCATTGTTTAGAACTCGTTAGAGTAGATAAATACTGTACTTTTTGTTTTAAAAAATATTGCTAAACATTGGAATGAGAAGCCACCAAAGTCAGCTTTTTTTATAAAATTTTGTGTCGAAGAATTTTTAACTGCCCATGGACCAATGAACTTGAAATTTAGTGATAATATTAAATGTGACGTATATTTTACTAACAAATACCAATATATTGATAAATCAGATTTTTTCTTTGAAGTGCCCTCATTTTTCCTATTACAACCAACTTAATTTTAGTCCTGTACGGAAACCTAAATGTGCGAAGTCCGACACGCTATTTGCTGTTTTTTTTTGTTATATTTTTAGGGCTAGGTAATAACAGGCACATGGGTTGATCTTCAAAGTCAAGCAACCCTTACCGAAGTCGGTCCCAGAGACCCCTCCGTGCCTCGAAAAGTACGTAAACCCGTTAGTCCTTGCTGTCTTTTGTAGATCTTTTACTGTCTTTATGAGTAGTCAGAAGTCTTGAAACCAGTGGGTATCGCTTTATCTAGTAACTGTGGTTGATTACAACCAGTTACAGGCCGGATAGACAGTCGTTCCATGTAAAATATTGGTATGCCGCTGCTACCAATTGGTAAATGACAAGACAAATAAATAGACTCATAGTTACCCAGAAATCATTCCCCAATGATCTAAAAACCAAACCAACACCATCGGCACGATTTTAATTAAATGATTTGAAGTCACAGGGAAACGTAAGAGAGTTCATTAAACAAGAACATACAATTTTTATTATCAATTCTAGAAAATGTTATTTTTACACATAATTTAATAACAAATCGATGCATATTGCGCCATCTGGTGATATTTATTTGAACCAAATTTTCTTTCTTAGCGCTGGGACCCCGGGATATTAGCTCATGCAGTTATCATAACATAATGTCACGCCTTTATACCTCGAAGAGCTAGGCAGAGGTGCACCTGAATTACACCCACATTTCGCTAATTATATTTTAGTCCCATGTGCCCCCCTATTGGCAAGCCTATTGACAACCGAGCACAAGTCCAGACTCCGGGCTGCCACTGAGAAATTCCAGATGGAAAATCCTAATAACAATTTGCTCGACCCGGGCATTGGACCCAGGACCTCATTATTAGCAGAAGCAATCATTAGACCAACCAGTCACCTAGTCATCATGAAGTCACGACATCGGGGAAATCCGAAATGATTTAGAATGATTCTAAGGACTGAAGGTCCTCTTTTGCTTTACGAACTAGAAAAAATCGGTGTTAGGGGTCGATCGGAAGCGATTTTGAGTGATTACCTCAATTAAAGAACTCAGTGTGTTACAATCGATAATAACATGAGTAGTAAGCTTCCTTTAAAATTCAGAGTTCCGCAAGGTAGAGTCCTCGGGCCGACGCTGTTCCTTGTATATGTTATGGACCAAATGATTAACACGGCATTATTCATAATGCGCGGGCAATTTGAAAAATGCCCAATATGTATTAGTAGGCAATTTGATAAAAACTATTAAAATAATGAAATTGACTTGATTTTTTGAATAATGACCTTATTGGGCAGGGTGAAAAATGTATCAAATTATTTTAATGTTCCCTTTACCTTGAGGCCGAAAAGTGTTAGGTGGCGGGGCCACTGACCAGAACCGTCACACAAGGCCGTGACCAAGGGTGCCATACACGGGGTCGTCTGGCACGCATGTGTTGGTTTGGTCCCTGGGGCGGTCACGGCGAACAATGTGTTCTGGTGCGCCGATCATGGGGGATACACCCCAGAAGAGGGTCGTGAGTGCTAGCGCATGCCCGTGTGCCGGCCATAAGCGGCACAGGAGGACACCGTGGAGTTTTAGTGGGTTTGAGTCCCACATAACTGCGCTATCTCCCCGAGTTAGCGCAGTATGCATGAGTGTATCCAAACGCTAAAAAAACAAGGGAGTGTAAGATGATAATAAGTACCCATGACTGGTTATAGCAACAGGCCCGCCCCTATTCATCATCACCATCATCGGTCCTTTAATGTTTCCACTGCTAGGACACAGGTCTCCTCGCTGTGAAAGAAGGAATGAGCCTTAATTCAGCGCACGTAGGTCCAGTGCACGTTGGTGGATGTCACATATCTTAGAATTTTTCGCCCCCTATTCATCATCATCATTAGTTTTTTAATGTTTCCACTGCTAGGACACAGGTCTCCTCTCTGTGAGAAAGGGAATGAGCTTTAATCCACCACGTAGGTCCAGTGCACGTTGGTGGATGTCACATATCTTGGAATTTTTCGCCACTTATTCAACATCATCATTAGTCTTTTAATGTTTCCACTGCTAGGACACAGGTCTCCTCGCTGTGAGAGAGGGAATGGGTGATAATCCACCACGTTGGCCCAGTGCGGGTTGGTTGATGTCACATATCTTCGAATGTTTCGCTCCCTATTCTTCATCATCATTAGTCTTTTAATGTATCCACGTTTCAGACACTCGAGGGATTAAGATTTAAAAATTAGAAACAAACTTTTAAACCCGTAATTTCTTTCCCATGGCTAGTCCCACACGAATTCAGTATTTAAAAAGTTGTTAAGTAAATCGATAGACTAGTCTTTCATCAATGTAAAAATTTCGTACAAAATTTTTGCAAATCCTAATTTCGGTCTATCTACAAGTCGCCAACCCGTCTTTAGGAAACGTGGTGATCAATGCTCGTGCCTTATCTGTATGAGAAAACATCAACATAATTATGTAAATTGCTAGAAACTAATTATCCTAATATGGGTCGGAAGAGGTGGACTAATGCCGTGGCCTGCTAGAAGTCCAGACCTGACCCCCATCGATTTATTTGTGTACACATGCAGAGTTTGGTTTATAACGAACCTAATCCAATCACATCTGTTGATGTTTTGAGACAGAGAATAATCGATGCGGCAAATGAAATAAGAAGGTTTAGCAACTGGTATAGTAAAAAGTGTATTATGACACAGAATGAGAGTCATCATATCAGCCGAAAGACGTCCACTGTCGGACATAAGCCTCCTTCAAGTGTCGCCACATTGACCGGTCCCGTGCATCCCGCATCCAGCGAATCCCCTCACCAGGTCATGTCCACCTGGTGGGAGGCCTACCAACGCATCGTCTTCCGGTTCGCGGTCGCCACTCCAGAACTTTTCTGCCCCATTCGCCATCCGTTCTGCGAGCAATGTGCCCTGCCCACTGCCACTTAAGTTTGGCAATTCTTCGGGCTATGTCGGTAACCCTGGTTCTGTTGCGGATCTCTACATTTCTGATTCGATCACGCAAGGATACTCCGAGCATAACCCATTGCCCCTTGGGTGACTGTAAGCTTTGGCAACTTGTAACTGGCAACACACACTGGTCATAGACCTTCGTCTTGAGACACTGTGGTAAGTTGGACGAGAAGACACCGCGCAATTTCCCGAACGCTGCCCAGCCGAGTCGGATTCGACGGTTAACCTCTTTCTCGAAGTTGGCCCTACCCAACTGGATCGTTTGTCCCAGGTAGACATAATCTTCCACAACTTCGAGTGTAAAGTCTCCAACCTTGATAGGAGTGGGTGTTACATGGGCATTCAACATTACCTTGGTTTTGTCCATGTTCATTTTAAGACCCACTCTTTTGGAAGCTCTACTGAAGTCATCGAGCATTATACTGAGGTCCTCCATGGTCTCAGCCATGACCACTATATCGTCGGCAAACCGAAAGTGAGTGATGTACTCGCCATTGACGTTGATGCCTAGCCCTCTCCAGTCCAGAACCTTGAAGACATCCTCCAGTGCAGCGGTGAACAGTTTCGGAGATATGACGTCTCCCTGTCTCACACCTCGCTGCAGAAGGATAGGTTCCGAGGCCTGATCCTGAAGTCGGACTGACATGGTGGCGTTTTTGTACAAACACTTTAACACCTCGAATGAGAGTATATGACCAGAATGAGAGTTTGTGTGCGAAACAGAGGCGGACACGTGGAACATGAATTGTAATCGTAAACTTTCTGTAAAATAGTAGATAAAACGTCATTTTGTACCTATTTGGATTGTTTTATTTTGTTTTCTGACACATGATAAATTTGATGCTTATGTTCCGTTCTAGCAAGGAGGACAACACGTCACCCACTTGATTGTCAGAGATTTACAACTACCTTCTTTGTAAAACTGTTACATGTACTGCAATCAGTTTTTATATAAATAATGATTATAAGATTACTTTTAACTACTACCTGGGTGCCATTTATCAAAGTTTGTTTTTAAGAATTCTGATAATACCCTAGCTTTTTATACCTAGTCCTAGTTGGTTAGCTAATGAAACGTAGCTATTTTAAGCACATCTGCAGCATGACTGTCCTATGACAGTCATGCTGCAAAAAAATGTCTATAGGTACATTTTTTTTAATATTCTGAAAGATAAAAATATTATTTCATTTTATAACTATCAATCGTCTACTACGACCCAGTTGGTTCAATGAACTGCAATTTTAGTGTTAAGATTAATAAAACAACTTATCGAATACACAATAATCGTAAACACGAATAATTTAAACGCAAAAATCCAACAAAATTGGCCAATAGGCAAAAATCTGTAATTAAAAAAACTTCGATGTAAAAAAAACGAAAACGGTTAAGTTTGGGGTACGGTGTTTCATAGTCAAATCACTCAGGAATGAAGGAAACTACAACCTCTTAAAGAATCTAGGTCGCCTTAACCTGTAGCCCTGTATATATACCTATCAAAATCTGTTTTGTGCAAGAAAGCTAACTGATCTTATTTTATTCAAAGCTTGTTGCAGACAACCCCGTCGGCGTCGAACTGAGGTAGCGCAAATGTCAATTGGTCATTTCCTTGATGTCGGTATACGAGTAACACAGAATTTTTCAATTTATTATTTACTAACTTCTGCCAGCGGCTTCGCCCGCGTGTAGCTCGAAAATTATTCCAAGGGAACATATTCCCGGAATAAAAAGTATCCTATGTGCTATTCCTGACAATAATCTATCTCTGCGTCAAATTTCATCCAGATCCGTTTAGTTGTTTGAGCGTGAAGAAGTAACAAACATACAAACGCACACACACACACACACACACTCACTCACAAACTTTCGCCTTTATAATGTTAGTGTGATTAATTTAATATTTCAAGGACACTATAAGCTTTGCCGATCATTTCCAAAAAGGCACGGTTCTTATGACTCAGACCACGAGTAGCGTGTTTACGCGAGCATAGCCATGGGAAAAAATAGTTCAGAAAAAAAAAAAAATTACTTACTTCCAAAGCAAAACACTAAAAAGAGAGAAAAAAAACACAAGAAAGAAACGGAAGAAGAAGTCTTTGACCTTTGTATTTTTATGTTTGTCTGTTAATGTCACCGACTTCCGAAACAAAAGTAATTTTTGGTCTTTTTAGTGTTTTGCTTTGGAACTCGATTAAGTTTTTGTGAAAAAGTTTTTATTTTTCTAAGAAGTGAGCAAGTTTTATAGTAAGATAGCTGAAGGATTGACGAAAACTACCCATAATAACTCAATTTACACATTCGTGCTGTTATCCGTTAAGAAGTTCGGTTATATGTTCGATATCTTGACAACTGCTGAACCGATTTTGATGAAACTTGTACTATTCCCTAAGTTGATATATATCTATTCCAATAAAAAAAGAATGATTACGATTACTAGTTTCGGAGAAATGCGTGGACAAACAAACATACACTTATGAAATTTATCACACATTGTAGAAGCCCACATAGAGTAACATATGTGAATATTGTGCAGTTCCCACAATATTACATAAATAAGTATCAAATTGATAACCTCCTTTTTAAAGAAGTCTGTAATAAAAGAAAATGAACCAACGTTAACCAATAAACTACACGTTATCTCCTAACTGTAAACCCTTAACGCCCGACAATACGGGTACAAAAATCTTTGGAGCGATAAAACAAATGGACACAATTTATATTTGGCTCCGTTCCAAATATTCCTCACACGTTACCCGTGTCTTAACCCCGAGTGAGAACGCTTCAGAATCTTATATTTCTCTCGGGAACCAAGTGGTAGCGGTTTTTCACATTCTCTAAAGTACTTTTCAAAGGCTTTTTGTTTTACTTTGTAAAGAATATTCTGGTCTTTCTTTTATTTTATTTTTTTTATCAGTATCTTTACTTTGTAAATGCCGTTAACTGATTCCGCTTTCTTAGTATTTAATCTTGTAAGGAAATTTGCATTAGTGGCACTTTTATGATGTTCTTTGGGCTTTATTTTGTATTTTTCTACATAGCGTTTAGCATGTTAACTCGTAACCTAACAACATTACTCTGATTCTTGGTCGGAATCCTTGATAGTTCTGGATGAAAACCTCATCATCGAAGCTTACCTTTTCGCTACTGTTGTTGGAATCGGCATCCATCACCAGATGCAGCCAGAATATCAGTATTGTTACGTTTGATACGAGCTCTTTATAAAAGATAGACGTAATTTTTCAGTTGCACAGAATTTATTCCTTTAATAGGAATCGGTTCATTGGTTTAGGAGCTATGATGCCACCATCATAGCTCCTAAACGGATGAACCGATTTTGATCGACAATCCATTGAACACGTAATTATGACACGATTTCTTGGGCAAACACCCCACTTCAAACAGTAAAACACCCAAAACTTTAGAACGGCTGAACCGATTTTAATCAAACATAGCTAAAAACACTCTTGATAAAGTCACCTTTCAAATAAATGAGATCAAAATCGGTTCATCCGTTTAGGAGCTATGATGCCACAGACAGATACACAAACACATAGGTACACACATCAAACTTATAACACCACTCTTTTTCCGTCGAGGTTAATAAATAGGGAAAGCATGCGTCACAGTCGCACAAATCGGCTATCGGTCAGCGTAATCACGCATAATGTTGGGAGCCTCGTGCGAGACAGAGCTACAGCGTTGGTTTTCAGCGACAAGCCCAATTTCACCCAAATGTGTTCATGCTCGATGAAGTACCAAACACTTTATCAAACTTTCACGTCTATAAAAGTAACGATAAATAACAGTCACGCAAAAAAGACAGACATGCGTAACAACATTAATGACAAATTAATCTGAATATTTATAACAATTACCCCAAAAAACGACCTTGTTTTCAACCGAATTAAAAAAGGATGAGGTTCTCAATTCGACTGTATGTTTTTGTATGTTTGTTACGCAATTACTCCGCAAATTATTAACCGATTTTGATTATTCTTTTTTTGATAGATAAACTAGCTTTTGCCAGCGGTTTCGGCCACGTAAACGGCCGGAGTCGGATATTCAAGGGAGCATACTCCCGGGATAAAAAGATCTTATATGTATCTATGTCCTAATCCAGGCCATGGTAATTCTGTGTTTATAATCCTTTCAGTTGTTGAGATGTAGTGTAATTGATCAACAAACATCCAAAAAGGCTCGCACGGTAGGCAGGGTTGCTGAGCGATTGACTGCTTCGCTGCTTATCAAGGGTTCGATATCCGCACGGAACAAAATTTTCTTTGGCCGAAAGATGCCCGGACGTTTTGTGTTAAGTAAGTTTATTTTTTTGTAAACAGGCCCACGATACAATATTGATTCCTACAGTGGTGCAACATTTTATTAAAAACAAAAAGATATACGCAGGACTGCCGACAGGAGGGAAAACCTAAAACTTTGGCATATCTGTGTTCTTCGTCAACAACACAGTTATTCCGTCATAGGTCACTTTAGCATGTCGCTGTCGCGTACCCATAAGTTTTGCCCCGGCCAAAATCGATCAACGAGGCTAAAGAAGATTCACTTCAAAAAACTTACAGACATTCACATTTATTTTATTAGTAGGCAGGAGTGGGCAGGATATAATAATTACCTACCACCTAGTTGCTCTCCTCATATTTCTCATAAATACGCAGAATTCTTGGTCCTAATACTCGTAATAATGACTGTGTCACTCAAATTACAAAACACCCTTGGAGTATTTTGCTAGACAAAATCGAAACGGGAAAAGTAAACAAAAAACATTATTGATATCTATAAAAGAAATTTATTTTGATTAGTTCGATCTAGTCAAAGTAAAACAACGTAAAACATTTTTTTTTTTATTAATGGAATAGAATAGAACAGAAACATATTTATTTGACAAAGACACAACTAGGGCTTGCAAAACCGCATCCGGTTCCAGGTTTTTGAGAGCCGGGTCTGGTAAGCAATAAGAACCGGGCAAATCGGTTTCCACAGTTCCGCCAAACATTTTTATTTTAGGGTTGGACTAAATCGTAGATAATTTGACAGGATAAGCACTTATTACTAGGAATATGAAATAAAATAGTTTAAATTTGTCTAATCCACATATATTTGCAAGTTTTGTAACAAATCAGTCTTTAGTAACAAAACTAGGTACTTTTCTTTATAATTTTCTTTTGGCTTATATCTCGATAACCAATGAGCATTAGCGTATCTTATACAGGACATTTTTTTGCATAATTTAATAAGTAGTAAACTTGCTCACGAATAAATTGTAGAAAGACCAAAATTTTATGCGAATTGACCAAGTAGATTTGTTTTACTCGTGTGATTTTAGCGGACTTTTCAGACAACATTACTAATAACACAATCAACATCATTCTGGTGAAAATACTGAACTAGGAATCAAAATCGCTGATTGGCTACCAATTACAGATATTTTGCTATTAATATTTGTCATGTTTCATTATGTTCGAAACTGTTTCATTATTTTACATCTGTCAATGAAAACACTGCAATGAGGTATATTTCAGTGCCGTTAAATTTCTCTAGTTCCGTATTTTAAGTTCCTAAAATAGATAATATTGCTGTAAAAACATGAAAACATACCAAGAAACGTCATTTTGAATGTTCAACGGCTCTCTTGTGCATAAAAACTTAATTTGATTGGCCTAAATACCCTTCCAAAGAGAAATGTTATTTTGGCTCATATCTTGAAAACTTTAGTGAATACTTTACTTGACTTTTAGTGAATCTCAGGTAGGACGTTTTTGTGAACATTTGAGCAAGGAATAAATTAGTTCTGTGCACAAATTGCAGTAAAAAGATGAGAAGGTGAGGACGTCATGATGGTTGAGTAAAAATGAAGTTACACATAAGATGCATTACTTAATTTTTTGGTGTACAATAAAGAATATTATATATAAAGAATACCTATATTCTATTCTATTCTAAAACAAAACTTAAGGTGAATTAATAAAAAAACAGATTTTTGGGCTCTTCGTCAGCTGCATTCTACAAAAGGATAAAAAAGGGTACAGAGATCAGATTCAAACCCTGGAAGAAAAAATCCAAGATCTCCAACAGTCAACACGATCATCTACTGTCGAGATACGCAATGTTCCGCACTTGAAAGAAAAGGAGTCTGTGGCGGAATTGACCGATATTATTATTAAAGTAGGGGCGGCAGTTAACGTACCCGTAAACCCCTCGCATATACGTGACATTTACAGGCTCCCAGGCAAACCGGGATCTTCTAATAGACCGATTGTCACTGAATTTACCAGAGTCCAAACCAAATCCCAACTGCTCATATCAGTTCGTGACTTCGATAAGAATTATCCTAAAGAGCGCTTGAGTAGCAAGAACATAGGTTTGGATGGGGACCGACGCCCAATTTATGTTGCCGAATATCTTCCACCGAGTTCTAGAAGGCTGTTCTTTGCTGCAAGAGAATTTGCTAAGTTGAAAGAATTCAAGTTCTGCTGGACCAATAATGGGAACGTATTTCTGCGTAAAGTTGAAGGCGCTAAGCAAATCCTTGTTAAAACGGAACAGACCCTCCGTGCATTGGATGTGAATCAATGACTCTTGATTATCATATTAATGTTTATAAGTTTCCTCAATTTTAACACTGTATGTTTTAGCCTAAGTTTAGATTTTCACACACACAACTATACACGTAAGTCTTCCCTATTTTCAACACTTGTGCGTTTTGTAATATCTGAGCAAGCGGATTTTGTTCGTTCCTCAAACATAATTTATAACACACCCCAATCAATTTTGCATAATCCTAAAACATCATTAACTTTTAATTGCCTTATGCCCTATTCTCATGATTTCTGTTCTTTTTGTGCCAAGTTTTGGGTTATCTTATATTTTTTTATAAATGGCTAACCTAAATAAAGTAGACCACGTATTAGACTCACTATCTGTAGCTAAATCTTATAAATGTCAACCTGAAAACTGCATGCGGTATATTGTAAATCCAAACAAGAGGTTGAAAGTACTTCATCTTAACATTCGGAGTATAAATAAAAATTTTGACGAAATCTCTGTGTTAATGGAACTTCTGGGTTTTCAGTGTGATGTTATTGTCATGTCCGAATGTTGGTTAAGTAAAGTAAGTCACCTACCAACTTTAGATGGTTATGCTTCCTATTTTACGAAAAATACTTTCAATCAAAATGACAACGTTATAGAACCCGATTTTGTTGATGCCAATTGTCTTATCTGTAGTATAGACAACGTCTCAATTGTTGCTTTGTATCGTTCCCCTTCCTATAAAAACATCAACAATTTCATTGAAAGTTTGGATAGAGTGCTCATCCCATCCACACAGACTGTTGTCTTGATTGGAGATATTAATATCGATATCAAGATTGGCAACAACGATACACACTCGGACGAGTATTTATCATGTGCTGCTGCGCACGGGCTTCTCCCTGCTCACCTGTTCCCCACACGTATGTCCAACTGTCTAGATCACATCCTCTTAAAAACGAATTTATCAGCTACAGCTATTGTCATTGAGTCGTCTATAACTGATCATGAACCTCTGCTACTATTTTTGCAAACTGATAATAAGTATCGTAATTTACCCCGTACCAAATGTAAAATTAACCACAATTCAGTTGTAGACAGTATCAATAGCAAAGACTGGTCTCCTATCTTGACAGTGTTTGATCCAAATAGAGCGGCGGAAGACTTAATAGGTGGTCTCTCTTCTATCATAAAGAATAACACACATGAAATTACAGTCCCCAGGCAACATAGATCTCTTAAGCCATGGATTACTCCTGGCTTGTTACGCTGTATCCGAAACCGTGACCGCATGCACGTCAAATTAAAAAAACATGCTAATAGCGAAATTCTAAGAATAACATATACTCGCTACCGTAACTTCTGCAACTCATTATTAAGGAAACTTAAGCGTGCGTATGAAAGGGAAGAATTTTCTAAGGCAAAAAATAATATTAGAGCAACTTGGGATGTGGTGAAAAAAGTATCTGACCTTCGTTCACACTGTCCTCCCCCTATTGAACTGTTACATATTTCTGACACTCCAGGGTCCTCTCTTAATAAGGTCAATAACTACTTTGCTGGTATTGGTGAAAGCCTTGCTACTAAAATAAAACCTGTGTCCGCCACGCCTTCAATTTCGCCAACGAATTCAAGTGGCTCTATGGTTCTCCTTGAGTCTACGGAAATGGATGTTGAAGACATCATTTTGGGTCTCAAGTCAGACTCCGCTACTGGTTGGGATGGCATTCCCATTAACATCATAAAGTCCACGAGAAGTGTATTGGTCCCAATCATTACACATGTTTGTAATCTTGCCATTTCATCTGGTGTCTTCCCATTAGTCTTTAAAAAAGCCGTAGTTCACCCAGTTCATAAAGCCGGTCGCAGAGACGACGTTAACAATTACAGACCTATTTCGGTTCTTTCTGCCATGTCAAAGATCTTGGAACGAATTTTAAACAAGTGTCTCGTCAGTTTCCTCGATGTTAATAATATTTTAGCACCAAACCAATTTGGTTTCCGGAAGTGTATGAGTACTGAAGATACAATCATGGCACTGTCTGACTACGCAGTTGACGTTGACTGTTGACGACAAGCGAAAGTGTCTTGGTATCTTTCTTGATTTATCTAAGGCCTTTGATACTGTTTCTGCGCCGGCCTTACTGAATAAAATGGAGGCAATTGGAATTCGAGGTTTGGTGCTGGATATCTTTAGAGACTACCTGAGAAATCGCACTCAAGTGGTTAAAATCGGGCAAAATATAAGTGAAGAGCTTCCCATTACATACGGTGTGCCTCAAGGTAGCATATTGGGTCCCACTCTATTCCTTATCTATATAAATGAACTCTGTAAACTTCCCATTCAAAATTGTAAAGTCATTACATACGCTGATGATACTTCCCTGCTTATAGATGGAGTAGACCGGGCCCAATGCTATCGGAATGCCGAGAATGCGCTTACACGTGTAATGGAATGGTTGAGTAACAACTTACTCACTCTAAACGTCAGTAAAGCGGTTTTTATGCCATTTGCTATGAGGTCAAATTTATGCCCTTCACCTTCCCTTACACTTAAAGCCCACATATGTACGTCTTCCACCATTTGTGATTGTCTTACAGTCTCTAAGTCCACTAGTGTCAAATACTTAGGCATACATATTGACCAACATCTCAATTGGCATAAACACCTAGACATACTTTCTGGTAGAACTCGAAGGCTGATCTACGTTTTTAAAAAATTACGTAAGTCTGCTGATAGGGATACTTTGAGGGTGGTTTATTTTGCTTTGTGCCAATCGATCTTGGCTTATTGTATTCCGATCTGGGGTGGAGCTACTGAGAGCCATTTTATCCGACTTGAACGAGCACATAGAGCTGTTCTGAAGGTTCTGTTCTCTCGGCCGCTAAGATATCCCACAGTACAACTATATGCGGAATCGAATGTTTTAACTGTCAGGCAGCTGTATGTCCTTCAGTCAATGCTCCGTAAGCACCATTCTCGTCCGTCCTCAGAGCCAACAGGCAGAATTAAATACACGGTTTTTCCTCAGGAGTCGCATAGAACTTCGTTTGCCAAAAGACACTATTATGTCACCAGCACGAAACTTTACAACCAGCTTAATAAATTGCTAAAAATTTACCCCGATACTAAATATCAGGTCAAATCTAAGTTACAGGCATATCTTCTAAAACTAAGTTATCGCAATACCGAGGATCTTGTTTCGGGAAATTTTAGTTATATAAATGGATAGCGGAGGTTTATTATAAAAGTTAAATTACATATTATACTATCGCATAAGCTCAAACACTCACTCATACTTACACTCACAGTCACACACACTCTTTCTCAAACATACACAGTATATACACACTTGTAAACACACACACACACAATCTCCAGACAAATACACTAGTTACATACTACTACACTATCATTTAATGTTTTTATTTTTTATTTTTTATTATTTGTTTTTTTATTAGTATTTTGTTTCTCTTGAACTGGCCCTAATGGATTATTGTGTATAAAGTGTGTCCTATTTTTTTGTAAGCATATCACTCTGAAGGGACACTGACTTCTACGATACAGGTACTTAAACCTAGTTTAGAAGTCAGGGTTTTTCACTCTGAAGCACTAGCTTAAGCAATATTTTGATCAAAACAATGTAATGCATTTATGGAGAAATAAAGATTATTATATTTTTTTATTATCTAGAAGTGTATTTTTATGTACTGTGTTGAGCAATAAAAATGGATTTGCATTGTTTTACTCTTTTGCGATTTCTTTGGTCTTTTCAGGCTGCTGCCACAATAAACGTAATTCCGGTGAAAGTACTTAACCAGTTTTTTTTCCGCAGCAAATGCATTTATTTCCTGAACTATACCGCGTAATTTGAATCGAAGAAATAATGTTAATACTTTTCGTTTTGTTTTAAGAACCGGGGGAACCAGGTGTACTCCTTCCGGAACCGGTTCTGCAAAAAAAAACGTAGAACCGGGTATACCCAGTTCTGTAAGAACCGGGTAGAGCCGGGTGCACGCTTTAGACATAAGACAACAGCAACATCATCATCTTGCTGCCCTTATCCCATGTTCCCTTGTCCTTGGGGTCGGCGCAACACGTTTTCTTTTTCCATACCGTCCTGTCTCCCGTCACTCCATCACTGACGCCCGTTTCTTTCATAACACTCCTCACACAGTCCATCCATCTTTTTTTGGCCGTTCCTTCCCTCTCCATCCTTCCACATCTATAGCAACAAACATAACTAATAACAAGTAAAATTTGTAAAAACTCCGACACTTTTTTTATGCTACATTTTATCTAGTAGTAGACACGCTTCGATCGAAAATCTATTGAACACGTAATTATGCTACGATATTTTGCGAAATCACCCCGCATCAAACAGTAAAACGCCAATAACTTTAAAACTGTTGAACCGATTTTCATCAAACATAACTAAGAACACTCTCGATAAAGTCACCTTTCAAAAACAAGATCAAAATCGGTTCATCCGTTTAGGAGCTATGATGCCACAGACAGATACACAAATACTCAAACAAACACACACGGTACACACGTCAAACTTGCCTGATTAAAAACTAGCTTTCTCGCGCAGCTTTGTAGCCTTCGAAGTTTGGAACTTCCCTATCCCAAAGGTATCTTCCATGTTTCCGGGATATAAAGTTACCGAGTATACTCGGCAATAGAACAATCAGTGGAACAATTTTTGTAATGGAATTGTTAGGTAGGTACTAGGTACTTATTGCCAGAGATTAACCAATAATTGCTATCAGACAATTTACCTCTTTATTATATTAAGTGATACATTAAAAAACCGGCCAAATGCGTGTTGGACTATGCACATTTAAGGTTCCGTACCAATTAATATATTGGTATTTGATACTAAAATATACGTAATCACCAAATTTTAAGGCCAATTGGAAGTTTCAAAATTCTTTATATAGGTACTTTTTCGTAAATACGAAATTAAGACGGTACCCTGACCAAAAAATCGGCATGAGATATGAGCGTTCCTATTGGTCTAGCGGCAGTGGTGGCGCATGAATTGCAGTAGTGAATACGCCCAGATTTTAGAATAAAATCTTTATAAAATCGAATTTTGGTCTTTTGAAAAAAATAATTCTACAAAAATGTTCGTTATTAAATTGTCTATCCATTAGTGTTAGTACAAAAAATAATCAATGAACACTTTACGAGGAGATGCATAATATCAATAATTATTTCTCATTTTTATGTTTTTTTGGAAGAAGATTAGTGAAATATATACAACATTAAAAAAAAAACTAAATCTACCATTTTAGAATCAATATTATGTAGAAATTTAATGTATTTTTATTAATTGATATTTCTTTTTAAATAACGAGTAGATAGCTCCTAAAAACAGCACAAAAAACGGCTTGCGCGGCGTTTTGCTCGGGGTACCGCCTTAAGATCTTCATAACATTTTATTTAACATCACTCTGACTATGCCACTGGACAACGCTTCACACAAATAAAAAAGAAGACATTTCTAAACAGAATTGTCATTATAAAAAATGCAAATGAAATTGAGCACTTTCATGTAATGTAATATTTTCTAGGACCTGATAAACTCATAAATCTAACGGCATTTTCTTGGAAACCTTATAAAAAGCTCGTCAGTTTCAATTCGCTTCATATTTCATGAAGAAGGGCTTATGCAGACCTTGTTGTTAGTTTCCATTTGTTGAACATTTTGTGTTACTTACATTACTTGCTGATATAAAATTGTATCTTTTTATATAACTTGCCTTGTTAGTAAGTATGTATGGGCCCGAGGACACAACGCGAAGAAAGAAAATTTGGTTCAAACAAATTGCACTAGCTGGCGTGATATGGTTCGATTTGTTATTGAGTTTTGTGAAATATTAAGACTTTCTAGAGACGATCATAAAAAATGTATGTTCTAGTTAAATTACTTTCGTAAGCACAACATTTAAGAATATTGAGCTCTTAATTCACATTTAAAAGATTATTTGAATAGATCATTTAAAATTGATTCCAATAGAATAATGTGTTAAAATTTCTGAGGCATCCACTAAATTTTTTTTATTTGTTCTATAACATATTTTGGTACAATGAAAATGAAAAAACGTGATAAAATACTATAAAACAAATCGTTGCTGTTTAAAAAAAATATTCACGAACCGAGTAAACTCTTTTACATGCAAGTCGCTGCTAACACCATCTATGTCCGTGGATTAGAACCGAACGCGATCGATGTTCTTTGAAAAATAATCAGACAAAAAACGCTAGTTACGTCGGCACAGTTCTTAGTATGGGATGGGGCATCTGTACGGGTATGCTAGTATATCTGCGGTATGGGTCGTTATCCACTACCGATTTTGCTAAAATATTGTACACTCGTTTGATTTGATATGATAAAACACGGTTAGCTAAGTGTCATCATTCTAAGTCCAGGCACCACTTTGGAATGGGTATTAAATGGAAGTAAGAGAAAAATAATATTATTGTATTATTTAGTAAAATATAGGTACTTAAGTCAGTTTTATTATTAGGTGCGACAGATTTATGGCTACATAATATCTCAAGCTCCATTGCACGTATTCCATATATCGTTTATAAGAGAAAACCTTAATCAAAAAAATGCTAATCAAAGGACAAGCAATGACCTCTAAACGCTTTAGTAGCCACTAAATACTGGTTGAAAAGAAAAGATACGTGCGTCGTACGTCGGTTGAATTCAAATCGTTTTATCCCGATACCCATGTTACTCCCACAATCCTGGAGCTTTCAGTACCTATGTTGGGTAATTCTGAGTAATCATTTAGTATTGAATGTCCACCCAAAGCATTTATTCGTACCCGTTCTAATGTAGGGCGCACGGTTGGCGCAGTGGTTGAGCGATTGACTGCAGCGCTGCGTGTCGTGGGTTCGATTCCCGCACGGAACAAATATTTGTATGACCTACAGATAGTTGTTCCGGCTCTGGGTGTTGTGTATGTGAGTTTATATGTTTGTAAACGCACCCACGATACAGGAAGAAATTCCTAGTGTGGGGCAACGTTTTTTTAAAAAAAAAAAAAAAAAAAAAAAAAATGTGTACTGTAAGTGATTTGACAGCTTGGCAAGTGGCTGCTAAATGGACACACCTGTGAAAAGATAAAAAAAGATTGGACATGGACACATTTATCTGAGGCAGGTTTACACGAGAGTTTCTCAACTTGAGAAGGAGTTATTGAAAAAGGACGAATAGGATAGCTTGTATGTACACAACCATACCATGTGGTGCGTATGATACTCGCACGCCGTAAGGTGAGTCTAGCTTTTAAAAATTTAAAGCACTCGAGTAAAAAAATCACAGTTCTGAGAGAAAATCTTCCGGCGAGTCCACGATTCTCGATAGATAATTATGTACTTATTTAGTCATGGTTCCGAACTTCTGACATCCTTGTAAAATAGCAAGTAGACAAAGTGATATTTTACTAGCGATAGTCAAAGTGCCAAAATATTATCATCACAAGTTTTGACACGTAAGATATTTTAACTTTTTGACAACAATTTTCGCAGATAGAATGTTGCTTTAACTGTAAGAGAATGTCTTCGTGTAAAAGACAGATTGATCACAAAAAAGACCAAGAATTACGTATCTCTTTTATATATATTGTTCTTATCGTCAAAGTGTAAGAAACTTTGATCATAGACAATCAGAATTCTTTCTGATCATAGCTCTCTTCTGTCTGTTTTATTGGAATTGTATCTCATCTATTGTGATTTAACAAGGAATCCATTATTTTATCAATGTTACAATATTTAGTCGCCGTCTGGGAGTTGGATGCTTTGTCTTTTCTTTTATAATCTTATTCGTTTTTAATTATTTCTAAGAGCACTTGAATCTTTAGGTAAATTTCCTTTTTCTCCATTCCAAGACAATCACGAAATTTTTGGCAACTATTAGGTAATCATATTTATTTATTTACAGACTGTGTTGTCCCACTGAGCCATATAAGCCTGCCTCCATTTTGTGAGGGCACGAAAAGTTGGCAACATATTTCGACATTTATCTACTTCAACAGTATTCTATAATGTAAAGGACACCAAATATCATAATAGGCATATAAGTATCTTCCTGCAGTTGAAACAACTCTCAAAATGTAATAGAGCCCACTTTGGAATATTCAATTTCAATTAATATTCCCTAGGTGATTAATTTGGCCCTTCCTGTGACCCGTCCCAAATTCCCAGAAACACGTACCAACTATTCTGTTATTCGAGTCTATTTTTATCTACAAACGGACTCGAAATCAATCTAGTAAAAAAAACTTAATTCAAAAAATCAAAAAACCCGACTGCTTCAAAAGCGAACTAAAAAGTCGTAAACAAGGAAAAAATCATGCTGTGCAGTCGGAGGATACATATTCGCAGGCTGGCTGACCAAAATCTGGTGTATCCTCCGCCTGCACAGCATGATTTTTTCCTTGTTTACGACTTTTTAGTTCGCTTTTGAAGCAGTCGGGTTTTTTGATTTTTTTAATGAAGTTTTTTTATTTATAACTTTTTAGTTAGTTTTTTTCGAATTAGATACATTTAAACATATAAGTGTTATATATTTTTGAAATCACCTCTTAAAACCCTTTATTTTGATACCCCACACGATGGGATTGGAAGAAGAGAGAGAAAACAAATTTGGGCCCCCACAATATGGCACCCAAAATCCGCCATTTTTCTATTAACCAATTTAAATGTAGCCTATGACACTTGCAGGGTTAAGACGCATCGATTGACGTATGAATCATCAAAATCGGCTAACGCGTTTGGTCTCTGGAACGCCATATAGGAACTAACATACATACATACTGTAATGTATGAGGGTTTCAGTAAAACAAGTGTGTTCCATTGCAGAGCTATAATTACACTGACTATTTGTACAACTTACATCTACCTATATACTTACAAACTAATCAATATTAATCTACCTACATTACACTCCTCCCTTCTAAATTAATACTACAATTATCAACTAACAACTTAATAACTAACTTAACTATAATAACAATACTTATTCTAAACCTTATAATTATGAACCTTAAACCTACATTGTCTAACGGTACGTTGTGGAGTCTGTGGCACTTGAGGCAAGGCAACCTAACTCTCAGCTGACGTCTGAACCACTACTGGTGTTCCAGTAATCGGCTGAGCCGGTGACGCCACACTGCGCGGCGACACGACGCGATCCGGCGACCCCTCCGACTGAGCCAGCTCACCACTACCACTGCCGTCATCCTCCTTTTCGGTTATCTGAGAATCTGTATCTGATCGCTCCGTAATACTAGGACCACTAGCTACTAAGGATAGTCTGTTCCCTGTTCTCCTACGTAATTGATCAATATGCCTATGGACTATTTCCCCATTTTGACCCTGGACTCGGTAGTTGCTAGGACCCCGACTATCTACTACTCGACCGGGAATCCATCTCTCCCCTTTTAAGTATTGTCGGTACCATACCTCTTCCCCTTCACCCCCAATGCACCTATTCGCCCCCTGTACAGATTCAGCCTGTCGTTGTTGTGCTCTATGTACCTTGTTTTCCCTATCCGGTTTTATAGTATCCAGTCGAGTACGTGTTCGCCTGCCTAATAAAATCATTGAGGGGCTTTCTCCGGTTGTCGAATGTTCTACATTTCTATAATGCAATAGATATGTCCACAATGCCCTATCTATATTTTGTTTCTCTGTTATTGCCTTTTTAATATCTCGTTTTAATAGTCTAACTGCATTTTCTGCTAATCCATTTGAAGCGGGGTGGTAAGGGGCTGTAAAAATGTGTTCTATACCGTTAAATTTTGTAAATTCCTGAAATTCTTTCGATGCGAACTGTGTACCATTGTCACTAACTATTTGCCTAGGCAACCCCCATCTACTAAATAACTCCGTTAATATATCTATTAGACTATATGCTGAAATGTTTGAAACGTTGAAAACCTCCAACCATTTCGATGTGGCATCCACTACAACCAGATATGTTCTACCACCTATCGGTCCCATATAGTCTATATGTATACGGCTCCACGGTCGGATTGGCCAGGGCCACATACGCGGCACCTGCCGAGGCGGCGCGTCCGCCTGGGCAGCACACACTTCGCACGCCCGACACATGGTTTCTACTGCTTCATCTACCCCGGGCCACCATACATAGCTACGTGCCAAAGCCTTGGATTTCACGATGCCCATATATGGTTCATGCAACATTAATAGCACTTTACTTCTACACGCTTCCGGTACCACTAATCTATGCCCCCACATAATACATCCTAATTCTTCATTAAGTTCATTTCTCCTATTAAAGTACGGTTTTAAATTGCTCAATTCACATTCTTTAGGCCAACCGTCTCTCAGGTAACTCAATATTTTTGACAGTCCTGCGTCTCGTATAGTTTGCTGTTTAATCTCATTATAATCTAATGACAATGACTGTTGCACAAAATGCAAATGAGTTTGTTCCGGCTGTGCGGCCGTAGTCGTTTGTTTACTCGGAGCTAGCGGTAACCTTGAAAATCCGTCGGCTCCGTTTTGATCGGTGCGCACGTACTCAATATTAAATGAGTAAGCTGACAAAATAATAGCCCATCTTTGCATTCGGCTCGCCACCATAGTCGGTATTCCTGTATTAGGGCCAAATATTGAGACTAACGGCTTATGATCCGTACGTAGGGTGAAATTACGACCGTATAAATACTGATGAAATTTATTAACGCAAAATATAATTGCTAGCGCCTCACGATGTATTTGTGAGTAATTTCTTTCCGCTTCTGTAAGTGTGCGCGACGCGTAGGCTATCGGTCGCTCGCCCCGTTCGCCTGGTTGCGAGAGGAGTCACATGTCAATAATAGTGGTTTCTTAGGATCATAATGAGCCAATACCTCCGCGCCCGCTAGAATTTTTTTAATTTGCACAAAGGATTTCTCGCACTCAATCGACCAATGCCATTGTTTACCTTTCTTCATTAACTCATATAGAGGTACTAACCTACTTCTCATATTTCTAACAAATTTGCCATAGAAGTTTATTATTCCTAAAAATGACCTTAACTCCGTTATGTTTGTCGGGCGAGGAATATTAATTATGGCCTCCACCTTGGCCGGATTTGTTTTAATACCCTCATTATTAATAACGTAACCCAAATATTGTACTTCTTTTACTAAGAACACACATTTGCTACTTTTCAACTTTAAGCCGGAACTATGTAATCTACTAAAAACCTGTTCTAGTGCTTCTAAATGTTCTTTTTTGTTTTTCCCTCCTATTATCACATCGTCAAGAAATATTTCAACGTTAGGAATACCCTTCAATAAATTGCACATGATTCGCTGGAAAATGCCTGGACTTGAAGATAGACCGTATACTAACCGATTATACCTATACAGACCCCTATGTGTATTTATCACTGTAAATTTCTTAGACTCATCGAGTTCTATTTGATTATAGGCTTGGCTTAAATCTATTTTCGAAAAATAATTTGCGCCGCTAAGTTTTACTATTAAATCCTCGATTCTAGGCAATGGATAGCGATCAATAAGTAAAACTGGGTTCACGGTAGCCTTATAATCGGCACAGATTCTCAGCGAACCGTCAGGTTTATTTACCGGTACGAGCGGCGAGGCCCAGTCGGAGCAGTCGACGGGCGCGACGATGCCGTCGCGCAGCATGGCGTCCAGCTCGGCGTCGAGCCGCCCGAGCAGCGCGTACGGCACGGGCCGCGCTCGGTGGAACACCGGCGTAGCGCCCTCGCGCACGCGCAGCGTTGCCTTGCCCCCGGTGTACAGTCCCAACCCGCCGCTGAATAATTCCTTATACCTGTTTAACAGTACATTAATCTCATTAGACATGTTGACTTCTTTAATATCTAAATTGTTACAGCTGCTAAAAACTGGAATTTTTATTTTTAATTCTGTTAACCACTGTCGGCCCAATAATGAAGTGGTACCTCCCCCAATTACAAATAATTCCAGTTGTTTACTACCCTCCCCGTAAACTACAATCGGTTAAAACATTCCTAACGGTTTAATTTTTCAGCCATCATAAAAATTTAATACTAAGTTACTAGGTTCTAATTTATGAGCACTGAAACACTTTTTATACATTGCTTCACTGATGCATGATACCGCGGTACCAGTATCGATCTCCATAGAAATAGTAACGTTATCAATACATATGGGCAACTTTACCGCTCTGTAATCGTTCAAGCACAGATGATTGATGATGAAATTTTCGTTCAACCCTTCTTTGAATTTACAGTACCGTGAGAGTTTTTTCAGCTCAGCTACGTACGCAGCTACGTTTTCCTCGCTGGCCTGCCTCCGTTGCCTAAACCGATAACGTTCTGCGAGTACCGACGGCGATGGTTCCCGATGTTGACGTAAGAGTTCGACCGCTCTGTCGTACTTTAACTCCGCCGGCTTCTTGGGACTTGCTAGATTATACAATAATTCATATGCCTCGTCCCCCATGACGGCTATTAGCGTAGGCAATTTCGTCTCGTCATCGATCTTATTCACTTTAAAGTACATGTCTAACCGGTCCACATACACTGACCACGTCCCGGACTTTATGTCGAATTCTTTTATTATTCCTATCGACATCGTATTATCTGTTCGTACTCCCGGAATTATGCACAATACCGTACAAATCACACACGAAATAGTTCTTATTTTAAATCCTCGTCGCCACTGTAATGTATGAGGGTTTCAGTAAAACAAGTGTGTTCCATTGCAGAGCTATAATTACACTGACTATTTGTACAACTTACATCTACCTATATACTTACAAACTAATCAATATTAATCTACCTACATTACACATACATACATACTTACATACATACATACATAGACTGATAAACACATTACCCTCCTTCGGCAGTGGGGTAAAAAGGTCTAGGATGAAAATGGACACACATTAACAATTTACATTATTTGTTTCAGAGCTACCTACGTGTCAGTGCTCACGATATCAGCCTTTTCTCTGGAGAGGTACCTGGCTATATGCCACCCGCTCCATCTCTACACTATGGCAGGACTGACCAGAGCCTCGAGAATTATTCTCATATTGTGGATTATATCCATAGTTTGTGCTTCACCGTTTGCTGTGTACAGTGAAATTAGCTACAGGGATTATCCTCCAAGTAAGTCTATCTGAAATCTCCTACCCGTCTTGAACAAACGGGTTGATTAATTTTTGTGCTCTCTCTGTATGATAAAATGCCTTAGCCCATCAGACGGACGGTAATAGACTGGTGTTATCTTATTATTTTTAAGTACTTATAATAAAAAAAATTACCCACTTTCCAAAAAGTAGAGATTCTATGATTTTTTTATGTATTTTCTCCGGCAATTGTGGACGGATTTTGAAAATTCGTTTTGTACTTAGAAGGATACTTACCCAAGGTGCCATATAAATTCGATGAATGATTATTTGAATGATAATGATAATGAGTGACTATGACTCGGTGCCTCATACATGGCTCATGAGGGTGCTAGAATTGTATAAAATAGATACAACTCTACGCACCTTCCTGATGTCGTGTATGGCGCAGTGGAGCACAGTCCTTCGCTATCCGGGATGTCGAAATATCCAGAGGAATAGCGAACCTGTAAGGATCGAGCGAGGTATATTTCAGGGCGATAGCTTGAGTCCACTTTGGTTTTGCCTAGCCCTGAATCCTCTAAGCATGCTGCTGGAGAATTCAGGGCTAAGCTATCGGTTGAAGAGAGGCGGTCAGGTTATATCTCACCTCCTTTACATGGATGACCTGAAGCTCTTTGCCCCCAGCAATCTTCAGCTGATGGAGCTACTGAAGGTAACTGAAACTTTTAGTAACGCCATCAGGATGGAGTTTGGTGTGGACAAATGTGCGGTCATGCATGTAAAGCGAGGAGAGATTGTGGAATCCGTGGGAATTCAACTCGCGGATTCCATAAACCTGAGATCCCTCTCTCCAAACGAAACCTATAAGTATTTGGGTATGTCGGAAGCGTTAGGTATCAGCACTACTGACATGAAGCAATCGTTGAGGGAACACAGTCGTGGGTATGCATCGAGATGTAGTAGCAGTGGACAAGGGACTCACCCCGCTCTCCTTGGCGAATGAGAACTGGCGCAGGCCTGTAGTGCTTGACACTAACGACCGCAGGGAGGTATGGCAAAGTAAGGAGCTTCACGGACGCTTTTTCCGGGCCCTACATGGGTCCGATGTAGACCAATCAGCGTCCGTAGCCTGGCTACGTTTCGGTGACCTCTTTGGGGAAACCGAAGGTTTTGTCTGTGCAATTATGGACGAAGTAATCATGACGAATAACTACCGGAGATTTATTGTGAAGGATGGCACGGTTGACATCTGTCGGGCATGTCACCGGCCGGGTGAATCGATCCGCCACATTATCTCTGGTTGTTCTCGTCTAGCTAACGAAGAGTACATGCATAGGCACAACCTTGTAGCCAGGATTATCCATCAGCAACTTGCTCTGAAATACACTCTTGTGGCATCGGAGGTGCCGTACTACAGGTATGTGCCCGACCCAGTTCTCGAGAATGGCAATATCACATTGTACTGGGATCGGTCCATCATCACTGACAGGACTATTGTAGCCAAAAAACCTGATATAGTGGTGGTGGACCGAATCGAGAGGCGTGCAATGATTGTTGACATTACCGTCCCTCATGACGGGAACCTTGTGAAAGCCGTTTCTCGGCTTTATAAGCAAATGAAGTATCTTGACTTGGCTCGCGAGGTTGTCGACATGTGGGATGTGGACTCAGCGATCATTGTACCGATTGTCGTGTCGGCCAATGGCTTAATAGCCACGAGCCTCGACCAACACCTTAGGAGGCTCTCGTTAGGCGGCTGGGTCAAGGGCCTGATCCAGAAAGCAGTATTGCTGGACACGGCTCGTATTGTTAGGAGGTTCCTCTCTCTGGAGCCCTGACCGCCGGTAGCTTGGACCCTGTTCCCGATACCGGTGGGCCTCTATTTTTTATATTTTTAAATGTTTTTCTTTTTTGTATGAGTTTTTTAAAAATATTTAAAAATGTAGACAATAAGAAAGAATATGAATAAAGGAGATGATAATGAATATTCTATAATGTAAAGAACACCAAATATCATAATAGGCATATAAGTATCTTCCTGCAGTTGAAACAACTCTCAAAATGTAACAGAGCCCATTTTGGAATATTCAATTACAATTAATATGCCCTAGGTGTTTAATTTGGCCCTTCCTGTGACACGTCCCAAATTCCCAGAAACAGGTAGCAACTTTTCTGGTATTCGAGTCTATTTTTATCTAAAAACGGACTCGAAATCAATCTAGTAAAAAAAACTTAATTCAAAAAATCAAAAAACCTGACTGCTTCAAAAGCGAACTAAAAAGTCGTAAACAAGGAAAAAATCATGCTGTGCAGTCGGAGGATACATATTCGCGGGCTGGCTGACCAAAATCTGGTGTATCCTCCGCCTGCACAGCATGTTTTTTTCCTTGTTTACGACTTTTTAGTTCGCTTTTGAAGCAGTCGGGTTTTTTGATTTTTTTAATGAAGTTTTTTTATTTATAACTTTTTAGTTAGTTTTTTTTGAATTAGATACATTTAAACATATAAGTGTTATACATTTTTGAAATTACCTCTTAAAACCCTTTATTTTGATACCCCACACGATGGGATTGGAAGAAGAGAGAGAAAAAAATTTGGGCCCCCACAATATGGCACCCAATATCCGCCATTTTTCTATTAACCAATTTTAATGTAGCCTATGACACTTGTAGGGTTAAGACGCATCGATTGACGTATGAATCATCAAAATCGGCTAACGCGTTTGGTCTCTGGAACGCCATATCGCACGCTTAATAATATACTGACCTAACTAAAAAAAACTGTTTTTTGGGAAATCGCATAAAACGTTTAGGCAATCATGACTTGTCTTACATAGTGGCTTATAGTTCTTATTTTAAATCCTCGTCGCCACTGTAATGTATGAGGGTTTCAGTAAAACAAGTGTGTTCCATTGCAGAGCTATAATTACACTGACTATTTGTACAACTTACATCTACCTATATACTTACAAACTAATCAATATTAATCTACCTACATTACACATACATACTTACAAACATACATACATACATAGACTGATAAACACATTACCCTCCTTCGGCAGTGGGGTAAAAAGGTCTAGGATGAAAATGGACGTACATTAACAATTTACATTATTTGTTTCAGAGCTACCTACGTGTCAGTGCTCACGATATCAGCCTTTTCTCTGGCGAGTTACCTGGCTATATGCCACCCGCTCCATCTCTACACAACGACAGGACTGACCTGAACATCGAGAATTATTCTCATATTGTGGATTATATCCATAGTTTGTGCTTCACCGTTTGCTGTGTACAGTGAAATTAGCTACAGGGATTATCCTCCAAGTAAGTGTATCTGAAATCTCCCACCCGTCTTGAACAAACGAGTTGATTAATTTTTGTGCTCTCTCTGTATGATAAAATGCCTTAGCCCATCAGACGGACGGTAATAGACTGGTGTTATCTTATTATTCTTAAGTACTTAAAATAAAAAAAAATTACCCACTTTCCAAAAAGTAGAGGTTCTATGATTTTTTTACGTATTTTCTCCGGCAATTGTGGACGGATTTTGAAAATTCGTTTTGTACTTAGAAGGATACTTACCCAAGGTGCCATATAAATTCGATGAATGATGAAATCTGATAAAGAAATTTGGATATATAC
>CATKRY010000048.1:0-138225 GCA_949775005.1 Orthosia gothica
GATATGCAAATTGTAGCTTGTGCTCGTGACCAGTACGCTGGTCACCGAGTGCTGGATCAGCAGAATGTGCGCTGTTTATATCGCACTGCTGTGACTCAGTGCCCATAAACGGGACGCGGTGAGTGTCAATTTGATTTTTTGCTCATCCACGTGGAGGATTTACGGCACAAGCTATGTGTTGAATAACATAACATAAGTATGTCGCATCAAGGCTGGCCGATAGATGTAAACCATCGTGAAGTCAGGATGTATTCCCTTTGGTTAAGACATCATGTGTGGGCAGGTCGGTGGGTACAATCGTGCAAATGAAATCACAGAAGTTATTCGATACACTGGGTTTATTCAAATATTTACAGTTACAATCTTGCTTACTAATTTTACGGATCGACACTGATTCTACGACGTGTTAGCTCTAAGGCTGTTAGTACTCAACTGCCATATTCTACTATCCCCACCACGCAAGTGGTTAGAGAAAGCGCGCCAAAGCGTAGTTGTTCTTGCTTTGCCGCCAGATGGCGTGCTTGCGATTTGTTTTGACGTCCGTACTATTGACTAAACCCGACACGGCCATCCTGCGAGACAGGCGTCCTCGTCTGTTCCTCATTGTCAGGGTTAACAGTGTATCGAATCATGTGGAAATTCTCATGAATGTCCTCAGCCCTTGGGGAAGCTGAGGGGTCTGTCAGACTCCTACTGACTAAAACCACATGGTGTTCTCTAGGCCGTAATTTCTTTTGAGAGGCGAGCGTGGAACACAGCACGTCGCCTTCTCGGGCCTCTCTCAGGTGACAGATCCCCAAATCTATCACCAGCAGGCATCATCTTCTTGTCCTTGCTCACTGCCATCTCATGTCGTGTTGCGCCACACGTCCTCTTTAGTCTACTCCGACCCGCCAGTCTCCCATCATACAAGGGATGTTTTTCTGAAACACAAAATTGCCAAACAGTATTCAATCGTCCAATCCTGACTCATACTCTAGAGTGAGGAAACATTTCGAAACAATCAAACATGATCATTTAAATCTCTCTGTTCACTTTTGCAAGGAAAAAGTAATTCTATTTTAAATTTAAAGAAAATAGCAACTTAATCATCGATTTGGTACCTAAAAGCACCCAATCTTCCTGATTACAAAGTCCAAGTACCACCGACAGTCATTAATGAAACAAAAGAAACAAGACACCAGGTATCTTATTCACGATCTTTAGCTATCACATAGCTCTCTTAGCTATCACATAGCTCTCTTAGCAATCACAATTGCTCTACTCGCACATCCTCACGATGTCGAGTCAACTCAACTCTCTGAACTTAGAACCAGTTCCCCACAGACATTTAGCCTGTCGTATGTTACGTCAAATCGTCATCTACTATCTCAATTGGTACTTGAGCTTTGTGTATCTTACTAACACAATCTACGCATAGTAATCAAAATTAGGAAACCAAAAATATTTCAATATTCGTAATGAAGGCTTGACGATTCGAACGTCATTAACATTAACATGGTGACCTCACCTCTCGCGTCACTATGCGAGTTTACTTTATTTTAACCTCATAACTCAACAGGAATCCTCTGTAAGATTCCTTACACAAACTTGTTTTTTTTACACCGACTTACAGGTGCCCTACAGGCCCACAGTTGCTACAAAGACCTCCAGTTGCCACACTGGCCTCCAGTTGCCACACTGGCCTACAGTTGCCATAAAGGCCTCCAGTTGGCACACTGGCCTTTAGTTGCCATAAAGGCCAACAGTTGCCACACAGGCCAACACACAACGCTCGGCTACTCCTGACCAAACTAGGTCATTGAGTTCGTGATAATAGGGAAATTTTAGAACTCTGATCTTTAACTAAATCATTACCCTGGGCCATGTACCACAGTCATTCCAGACAAACTTCAAAACTGCTGCAGCAAAAACTGCCAAGCTTATAGAAACCCTCGAGTAAAACCTCTAACGCCACGGCTCTATAGCCGACCAGCAATTATATTGCTCTCACACAACGGTCTCTCTAGACCCCGACCTCCGCCAGAATCCACTGGTACGGTCAAACTTAGTACGGCTGATAGACTCAATTACTCGACATCTTAAGCTTGCTCATCATCATTAAAATCCTTTTAACATCAACATCGACTGGTACATGACCCGCTGGTATCTTCCTCACCCTACCTTATACATACTGGTAGGTTCTAAGCGTACCTATTTAAAGTTTTCGGTGTATAACGATCACCATCCTGTCATAATCACCTATCGCGGACATAATACAGGGCCTTTTCAGTTTTCGTACTAAAGTTTCCCACACAACACTATTCATTTGAAAAAGGTCCGACGATCAACAAGTTCAACTAAACAAAGTAATTGTAACAATTCTATTACTCTTTACCATAATTCAAAGGCAATGCATACTCAACTCATAAACCCTCTTCAAAAACCCATCGCCACATGGTACACATGAGGTGCGGTCCAGAATTGGTCTTATGAGTTTACATGTTTATCAGATTTGGTTTCACTACCACTGTCATCAACAATGACGTCTAATCCTCAAGGAACTTGGTGATCGGGTATCCTTCTCACAAGATTCGCGCCTTTCACTCTAAGAACTTGTAACATACAGACTGTTAATATGAGGAGAACAATTAGGCCTGATCATATTTGCTTCTTAATAGCTCGCGTGAACGACCTTCACGAATAACTCTGATCAATATCGTTTAAACCAGATTATCAACAGTAACTCTTTACTATCGCTCACAAACTCAGTTTTCATGTACGGAAAACGATCGCGAGATCTACTGCTATTATAATATTACTTTGAAAGTAAGCAAGTGAATTCAGATCTCAAGACGGTGGTTGTACATCGTTACGCAACAAGATCCGTCCTGAATACACGCAAATGACCAGTACCGTTACTAACTCGGTACAATTACGATAGCCCAACAACATTACTAACTCGCTTTGCCACTGAAAATCACTAGTTGTGACTAGTGCAGTCTTTGGAGATCTCAACTTCTTATGGGATATCTCATCCTAAAATTCGTACTGAACCAAATGTTGAAACTAGGAAAGTACTAACAAGCCAATAGGTAACTTATTAGCTACTTGCTTTCTACTAGGTGTGTCTTAATTACCTAGTGATGGTGCTAGGTATAACCACTACCAACCAATTCAGTGTTCCAACATGAACACTCTTAAAACTCCAAATAGCATCTCATCACTAGAGAACATTCGACTTCACTATCGAAATAAAATAGAAGCGACTCACCGAGTATTCCATTCCAAACTTGCGCACGCTCGTACCGTTCGGCTACGACCTGTGAACTGCTAGCCTGCCGTTCCTCTTAACCTCTCAGATGCTGACATGTCAACCTTCGCGCTCAGCATCTGAATCGCTAGCCTCCAGCAGAGGCTTCAGGCTGCGACACAATATGGTATCTGAAACATGAAAAATATTACGAGAGTATATGTTCACACGGTTATCTTAACCATACACCGCTTTGATGGAAATTAACTGGTGCACTGGTGTAGTAACCTAAACCAATCAATCTGCCTAGCCTTTTCCCAACTACATTGGGGTCGGCTTCCAAACCTACCGGATTCAGCTGATCACCAGTGCTCCACATAAAGCGACCGCCTATCTGACCTCCACAACCCAGCAACCGGGCAACACGGCACCCCTTGGCAAGACTGGTGCCAGATCTCAGGCCTCTGACTACCCGCAACGACTGTCAAAGATCCCCAAATGTCAACCAGGACCAACGGCCCAACGCGCTTTCTGAGGCACGGAGGAAACCCGGTAAGTTGAAGTGGTCACCCATCCACGGACCGACCTAGTCAAGCGTTGCTTAACCTTGATGATCGACCAGTGCGGCTGTTATTATATAGCCACGAGCTTCTAGTAGTAGTAGTAACCTAAACCTGCAAAATGTGTTATTATGGACACCGGATGTGAGTGCAGAGTCCCTGACCAAAACATGAACCACACATTACAGTGTCCCAAGTGCCCAGGTAGGTATATGAGCTTTAGATAAACAAAAGAATGCCACCGCATTTTAAGTAGCAATTAAATAGGCCTGGTAGGGTTAACCACCTTTTTGGATGGTTTGGCCCTCCGTCCACAAAAGGAGAATACTATGCTTGTTCTCAAACTTAGTTAACTCTCACTACATAAAACTATCACACTACAAAACTAATCAAAATATTTTTTTGGATTTATCATAATTTACAGACTGAAGTGTAAGGTAGGTACGTCACTGTCACTATTTCGTTCTAACTTCCAAACAATAATAGTCAGCCAAGGCCAACCAAGGCTTATTGCCAGTGATAGTAGAATAATAACTTTTTAGCAATACTAAAACCTGACCAGTGAATAATGAACACACTTTTCCATAGTCATAACATCATGAAAACGACTCACCAGATTGGCATAAAGATCAGTGTGTATGGATCTTTCCACACGTCCACACGCTCCTCCTTGACCTGTCCAGCTTCTTGGTTGTTGCTAGCCTCCTTGCAGCTCCGCTCCAGACTGGTTTTTTATTATTCAAGACTGAGGGTAGTCTCAACTGACACCGCGATTTTTTTTTGCAAGATTGTAACCGCCATTTACGTTAGCTTTGTTTCCACGTGTGATCTCATTAGCACGACCGAATCCCAATTCTGATGTCGCATCAAGGCTGGCCGATAGATGTAAACCATCGGGAAGTCAGGATGTATTCCCTTTGGTTAAGACATCAAGTGTGGGCAGGTCGGTGGGTACAATCGTGCAAATGAAATCACAGAAGTTATTCGATACACTGGGTTTATTCAAATATTCACAGTTACAATCTTGCTTACTAATTTTACGGATCGACACTGATTCTACGACGTGTTAGCTCTAAGGCTGTTAGTACTCAACTGCCATATTCTACTATCCCCACCACGCAAGTGGTTAGAGAAAGCGCGCCAAAGCGTAGTTGTTTTTGCTTTGCCGCCAGATGGCGTGCTTGCGATTTGTTTTGACGTCCGTACTATTGACTAAACCCGACAAGTATTTATTTCTCTTCCACACGTCTTGGGTGAATATACACTATACATGTTATGCGCTAATAAATGATAACTTAAATTATCAGTTTCTTTACATTTGCAAAAGTCCGTACTCTTGAGTATGTTCTTCGTAGGCTAAGAAACCTTCGTTAAAAAAATAAAAATGCTAAAAATCAATTCAACTTCAATATACTAAGTCCCAAGAACAACGGGACTTTGTTATTTTTAAATTATAACAGTGGTAGTTAAGAAATTTATTGTAAAATTATTACAGTGACATTTAAGAAATTCGTTGGACTTGCCCAATACTTCAGGGAAATCTGTAATAATAACTACAGTTCAATTACGTGAACGATATGATAATAAATAAGTATGTCATCAGTCATGGCAAGTTAGAGATGATAATTATATACGTAGTTCTACTGAGCTTTAACTTCTCTATCAATTTAGATTAGAAGACATCCAGAAAGATAATTTTATTTTCATAATTTGATAAAATTTGTTCTACAGTTGTATTGTCAAATTAATTTTTCGTATAAAGTATATGAACTCTCATGCAGATAGAAGAATGTTAATCAACAAAAAAAAACTATGTAAATATTCTAATTAACCCTTAAATAATACCTTTATTGTATATTTTACATTAATCTGTATTCTGTACAAAACTGTATTTCATTTACACATTTTTTTCATTCAAATGAATATATTTTTTAATAAGATACAAAAGCACTAGAGGTATTTTTATTCAAGTTTAATTATTCCAGTACCTTATATTAGTATATTCAAGAACCTGAATTTCGAGAGCAATATCTGTTTAAACTCCACGTGTATGCTCAAATTTAATATAATCGTATTTGCGTTCGAATACGTAAAAACGAATTAATTAAACCCGCAACGAAAGATCACCTTTTAATAACTGCGTCTGTCCATTTATATGAACAGCTTTGTCCAAGGAAGCCAAAGCAAATTGTCAAAAAAAAAGTTGTATCTCCCAAACAAATTTTAGTCAGCTGACGACAACTTTGTCGGTAATTGACTATGAAATCCATAGCTTTTTTTAAATATGATCGCAACCTTTCCATGTATTATCTGTGATGAAGCTTTTTGATTTTTATAATTAAAACACACCATCTGCCCTTTAATTATTTCATTTTACACCACGAACCAAAATGCCCGTAATCAACACCTTGCGCGGTCTTTACCCCAAGCTATCTAATTTTCCCGAAACAAAATGAAGGCTGTAATACCAACACACGCTTCGCTGCGTCGTGTCAAGCCACACCGTCTGGAGAATCGTATCGTACCACTGCCTCCTGCTAATGAATACATGAAATTAACCTCTTCGTGTTCACGTCATACTATTTAACGTGGATTTACTAATTAATTGATCTTCGTGACAAATTGTTAAACTAATTACTTCGGTATTTAAGAGATGAATAAATAACGTAGAATTTGTGTCGTAGTCTGTTAAATCTTGCTGCTTCTATGATTCTGTTTTTATAATCTAAGATTAGTTGTGTTGGTTTTATTAAGTAATAATTTAATTTAAGGCCAATTAGGACACAATATAGTTTATCGATTTTCTATAAATACCACTTAAAGAAATAGCGTAGAATAAATTCAAAGAAAAATTCCGTGTCTCTAACGAGACGCTGTAGACGTTGCAGAGGAACGTTCAGTAAACTAGCGAAGTTTAATTCACTGCGTCTATTTCATCAATAAAATTTTATACCTTTTACAGAACCTGAATTGTACGTTTGTAAGTAATTTGGCAACCTCTACACTAGTAGATACTATAGCTGTATACTAAATATGAATGGTATAAAAAAAAAGTGCTACTTTTCGACTTTCTTTCGATTCCCACGAAAAATAACCCTTGCGCAAAGGTACGTAATTATAATTTTCTGATATCAACATTGCCTTTTCATTATCATTAAATACACAGATTTTGCGTTTACAAAATTAAATTGTGGAGTGAGAAATGGTTCCGGAAGAGTTTCGGATTAAATTGATCAAAGTTTAAAATGGAGTTTGTTATAAAATTATATTCATATTTATTCCAAGTTAAACGATCCTCGGTTGAAAGTTGTGAATCTTTCGGTGATTGTTGAGCGGGTTTTGCTCCACTTTTTATTGTTTAAATAATAAAAAAGTTATTCAATAACCAATAAAGATCAAACCACTTAAAGGCAATTGTTTGGGCTAATACTTTTTAATACTCGTAAATCATAACACTTTCGAATTAATGGAAAGCATTTTATCGAATCAAGAATTTACATTAATTTTATTAAAAATATAAATGTTTACCTGTATATTTCTACTTCTGTATTTTTACATTCCTTTGAGTCGTTTAATCTACTGAAACCAAGAACAAAACCAACAATTTACAAAAGTATTTGTAAATTAATGCTTGATTATCGGTATTTACCTATATTACCACAAAAACACTACGTGACAATCCCACCGCACTATTCCCAAACCACTGCAACTCCTGAAAGCCAGAATCAACAGTGGCGACCGCAAGAAAAGCGCCGAGGCCATGCAGCTCGAAGAAATCCCGTGGAATGAATTTAACTGTCTTGGATCCCGCAACGAAATTAATCAGAAAAGAATAACGGAGGAGTGGGAAAATACCAATTTTCACTTCCCTTCATATCAAACAGGCGACAGAACAAATAAGGCCATTAGGCACAAATGGTCGTTTACAACTGGGATAAGCCCAGTTGCCTAAAACACTACATAAGTTGTAAGAGGATTAAATCGGGTTTAATGTTATTAACTACATTGTTATTAGGTGTGCGACTAATCCCGTCGTATTTGAAAAGTTTCCTGAGCATAATGGAAGCAAAATCTGATCTGAGTTGATAAATATTTTCCCATGTTCAACAGTGGTTTGTGTGAACTTTGTTATTAACTTTCAGTTTTTTAAGAGTCACTTGTGAAGTTTTTAGCAAGATTTTTGGAAATTATGTGTAACACTTCCGATGTTTAAAACAAGAGTTATAGCAACGCGGGAAAGTCTTGAGACGCATTAATCAACATGTGGGTTAAACACAATTTGTCATCATTACTTTCTCGGCGGCTGTCGTCCAATTTTACAAAAAATATATCACGTATTTCTGCAAAAAATTAAGTTGTAAAGACACAATATGACTTATGGGAAAATTGATATGGAAGACTTTCAACGCTGAAAACTTAAACAAGATAGATGAGGAGGGCTAGCAATTTACATGTTGTTTGCAAACTTCGATGTCTTGTGATATATTACGAGAACTATAGCGTAGTCACACAAACTGAAAAAAAATATCCAAATTTGCTTACTAGTTTTGTAAATTGATAGTTCGTTAATAATACATTTTAACACAGTCGTCACATCTGCCGATAACAACCATAAACTACTCTGTTGTTAGTTTCATCGCTGATTGATGCTGGCTGGTTTAATTAGTTCCTTAATTAGACGTTAACACATCACACTGGAGACTGTTGCGTTACCTAAGAACAAGCAATCCTACTAATATTATACCTGTGAAAGTTTGGATGGATGTATGTGTGGATGTGTGTTTGCTACTTAATCACGCCCAAACGGCTAAATAATTCTGAATGAAATTTGGACAGTAGGGTTTAGTTAGGTAGTCAGAAATACTCGGTAGCACTTATGATTTCTTATCCCGGGAATGTGTTCCTCGGGGCTAATTTTTGGCTTTCGCGGGGGTGAAACCGCTGGCAGAAGCTAGTTACCCATATAACTACATTATAATTACAGATTCACATCTGTACTTACTAACGGGAACTGCTGCCGAGTTCTACGTTTCATCTTTGTATTTAGCTACGAGTGCTGCGATGACTCGCCACTTCATTTGCAAACATTTTAAGATCGTTTCATGTATGTACCTACAGTTTGAATATGGCACTGTTGCATACAATCTTTTATACTATCGCTCCCTCGTCTCATGCAGCGCATTTATCATGATATTCATACAATATGCAGAAGCACGGAAAAGGCCGCGCTAAAGAAATGCTTCACTAATTAAAAAAACTGGCAGTATTCATGTGGAGCGAGATGAAAGAGGTCGGTTGGTGACAATGCTATTGAAGTTTTCATCTTTTTTAATACGATTTTTATTGAAATTTGGACTTCATTGAGTGAAATTAAAACAAAATATTTCTTGTTTAAGCAACCAGTAAATAATTAGGTATCATAAAAATATTCCGCCAGCATCATCACGATGCAGGCAGCACTTCAAATTATAAACAGATTTCAATACGGAAAACGTCCACATTAAATGCACAGCGAAAATTAAAGCCTGAAGTCACCACACCCTACCAATTTTCCTCGGAATGGCGCCCCGGAGTACACTGTGCCGGAGGTTCGAACTGAACTAACGAGAACCGCTTTCATTTGCATTCTTTGTACTTATGGTTACAGTTGAAGTTTCATTTCGTTCTTAGACTTTTTGTATACATTTCTTGACTTAATTAGTTTCCAATTTAAATCCTGTGTGACTGGATTCGGGTACAAGATCGAATATTTTATTTGGGTGTACAATTTATTAAACGGCAATATTTTTCCATTATACTGGCTAAACCCAAATTACGTTACGTTTATTGATATAAAGAAACGTCTGTGTGTGCTAGTGAATATAGGCTGTCTAAAACTTTTATCAAACATATCATTCTTCAGTTTTATCTCCTTCAAAATGTATATAATTGGATAGTAGAAAGTATAAATATTTAGTGCTTTTGTTCGTATTTCGGTAAAATCAGGACACTTGTACTTTTTGTCTGTATTCGAGGTGAATAGATACGCGTGGGGGGTTTATGGAAACGCCTTTAGGGTCAATAGACACGAAGAAAGGGGTAAATAGATACGAGTGAGGGGTCGACAAAGGGGTCTATAGAAACAAAATTTTCAGGATTGTCAATCGCGGACTAATTTAGAAAATGTAAAGTGTTTTAAGCGATTTTCAAATAAAATGTTAAATTTTGATATTTTCTATCCTCATTGGCTTTGGTCTTGTATTTGTTTTTTTTTCTATTCACCCCTCTCTCGTTTCTTTTGACTTAGTTTCAAGGAAAATAGAAATGGCCTTCTTTTTTCTATTTTACAAATAATTTACATGTTTTCACAAATTTTAAGCATTCTTATTTGGTAAAATACAACGTGACTCGCAATTTCACAATGCTTTAATAACAGCTTGCATACAAAACATCTGAGAAAATCAATGTGAAAGTTGAAAGTTGTGCCTATAAAATGGGGTGACCATTTTACCAGTAGTTCGTAAACAATTAACGAATCCATGGGAAAACCGATAGCCACCCTGTATGTGTTCGTTGTAAAATGTTGTTCCGTTTTTGTGCCTCTGGGTTACTGCTGAAAACTATTTCAGCTAACTATTTCGGGCGGCATGGTAACGGAATGGTCAGTGTTTGTTTTAAACTTTTTGCGACCCACATCGGTAAACCTCTGTTCTTTTTATTTTTGCTTTTCATAGGTTTGTGAACTGACACTACATTACAAATCAAAATCAGTACCAGGAAGTATTATATTTTGGGAATCACTATGTTGCCATGTACCAATCAATTCATGGAACGCACCAGAGAAGTCGGTAAATATAATTAATGTTAAATCTTGTCGTTGAGACACAGATAGTAACATATTTGACCGCATTACAATGTTATACATATTATGAAAGATACCCGCACTACTACTCGTCTGGCAATATTCCAGTCTGTGGCTGTACCTAATTGGAAATGTTCAACTGAACGTCTGGCTAAGTTTGGCATTAGGTTAATATCGAATTCCTTGCCCGGCTCAAGAAATGAAAACGGAACTTTCAACGTAATACTTACTTTAACATAATACGATAGGATTATGATATTGAAAGTTGTCCCTATGTAGTTGGGCAGTTATGTATGTATATGGGTATCTTATTCAATCAATCAAATCATTTTTTTTTATTTCTCATAGGCCTACATGGGCACATAAAAACGTTGACAAAAGTTGCACGGTTGGGGTTGGTCGTTTCCTATGGAGAAGAACTGGCATGAAACTCCACGGTTACTCTTTTAAAAACTGGTTTGTTTTTACTATATTTCCATATTACAGCATTGGTACCTAGATGTGGGGGAACAACGAAGGCCCGACAATAAGTCGTAAGAAACTAAATAAAAAGATTATATATTAAACATAAAAAAAAGTAAAACGACAAAAAAAGTTAATAAATGTTAACAAGCATCTGGATCTCTAGAAGGCCTACAATGTTCACATATTCACAAAACAATCGGTAAAAGAATCGATACAAAGGTATTGCCAAACAAAGCTTATTTCGAAGCTATGTACATAATATCAAACCCTAGATTACAAGATAACCAACTTTAAAGGATTATTTCAAGTTTTAAAGTCCCCAAAAGTACGCTCGCACCAGCCTAAAATTTCTCAAAGACTCTCGAATTCGCATATAACTGTTTTTAGCTGACGTAAGTGCAACTTTGCTTTGCAAACTATCGCATTGATTTTTTTGCCAATGAGATGTGTACGAACATAAGTTGTGATAGTTATGTGACCTACCGTAATTTTGTTGATTGTGACTTTGCGTAGAGTAGATCATATAATAAAATACATCAAATTCAACATAAGTGTGAGCTTTCTATTTCACAACAGGTAAAGCCACTTAAGTTCCTTAAGATCTAGCTTAGTTTCTAGGTTCCTGGAACACGCTATTCACTGCTAAGGCCTAGCCTCAAACGAGGTCACACAAGACAAAAACGGGTAAATCAGGTTGCATACAGGCAGCTAATTAAAAGCGAGGGTTTCCACGTAAACGACTGCGAAAGTGGTATAAAGTGGGTGACGCACTGTCTCAGTTTCTGTATGAAAAGCAACGTTTGTAAACTATTGCAGTACAGAAACATTGCTTATTAATAATGCAACTTTTTTTTTTTTTTTTTTTTAGATAGGCTTGCGCTTGACCACTATCTCACCTGATGGTAAGTGATGGTAAGTGGTGAACTTGTGGGAGTTCCCCATCATTATAATAGCAGTTTATTTATATCGATTAAACGATGGGAACCTAATTGAATATATCGACCCTTATCATGTATTGTCTAAGTGACGTTACTGAACTGAGACGTGAAATTTTAATTAATTGTCTTCTTAGGTGAATATTTCATTCTGCCACTTACTTTAAATATAATAATTGGTATGTTTTTGTACTCGTATCTACTGCTGACGCGGTTGTATTAATAGTCTGTTGTGCGGTTAATTTTTACCTGATAGTGATTATTGAGATATCTCTATTGAGATATGTTATCAGTTACTTTCCTAATTTTTGATTTCTGAAACACCATTGTAAAGTTTTCTTTTTCCATGTTAGTCTAATTCATCGACATCATTTATTTTGACAATCGAGCCCACATTTGGGTTCAGTGAAACTGTGCAATTTGTGCAGCTAGAATGTGTCCTTTTTTAGACGAAAAGCTCCTCGCTTTTCATATAAAAAAGGGCACATTCAAACACACAGAAGTCGACAAAAAAGGAATCCTGCATACGACGGGTACAAATTGTTATTCATTTGTAGCAAGGCTTTTAAATTGTTCTTTTATTATCCTATGACGGTTCAGAACGTCTCTGCTCCATTAATAACAGATAAGAGACAGCTCTCGACTGCAAGACGGAGGACAGTTAACGCTTCTTCATTATATTCAATGAAGACGCGATTTTGAGTTTTTCCTTTTTTTCATAATATTTGAAAGGTCGGTGACCGAGATTCTCTGACTTACTGTTGATGTTACAGATTCCACATGTATTTTATGAGATCAATGTTTTTCTAGCTAAGTAGGTATACTAAGTTACACTATGTTTCTGAATTGTTTTAGCAAAAATACTGTTAATTACGTAAGTAGGGCAATTTATTACTTCGAATTAGTTGGTAATTATTACTTTTGGTCCCGGAAAATAAATGCATTTAGAGGCCAATCTGCGAAAAAAAAAACAAGTTGAGTATTTTCTTCGGAATTATGTTACCTATGGTAGTAGTAGTGTTGATAGTCAATAAAAATCGCAAAGGTGCAAAAAACATCATCACCATCATCATTTCAGACGAAAGACGTCCGCTGCTGGACATAAGCCTCCCCCAGGCGTCACCACATTGTCCGATCCCGTGCGTCTCGCATCCAGCGGATTCCCGCAACCTTAAAAAGGTCAACGGTCCACGTCGTGGGAGGCCATCCAACGCATCGTCCTCCGGTTCGCGGTCGCCATTCAAGAGTTTTCCAGCTCCATCGGCCATTCGTTCTGTGTGCAATGTAACATACCCACCGCCACTTAAGTTTCACAATTCTTCGGGCTATGTCGGTAACTTTGGTTCTCCTGCAGATATCCTTATTTCTGATGCGATCACACAAGGGAACTCCGAGCATAGCCCTCTCCATTGCCCTTTGGGTGAATTTAATCTTTCTGATGGGGCCCATTGTGAGCGGGCACGTCTCGGTCCCATTGATTATCACTGGCAACATACACTGGTCATAAACTTTTGTCTTGAGACACTGCTGTTAATTGGACGAGAAGATACCGTGCAATTTCCCGGTAGACGCCCAGCCGGGTTGGATTCGACGGTTTGACCTCTTTCTCGAAGTTGAGCTTCTTTTCTCTCTTCGTCTCTATACTCTCCGGTTATCTGTATAACCTGCAGCAACGTATGTATTTATGTATGTCTTCGGTGTTAAAGCTTTTTTGGAATCCGGCTTGTTCGTGAGGCTGGAAATCAAACCTTTGCGCGAGACTATTCATGGAGACTCTTGGAAACATCTTGTAGGCATGGCTTAGAAAGAGACGGGCCTATAGTTCATGTCGCCCTTCTTGAAGAAGAGAACGAGCTCACCCTCCACCATGCCTGTGGCATTTTATCCTCGAGTATGACGTAATCAAACAGCTTCTGGAGGGCCTTAAGGACCGGTTTCCCACCCGCCTTCAGGAGTACGGCCGTAATTCCGTCATCACCCAGTGCCTTGATGTGTTAAAGCTGTTTCAGAGCCATAATAATCTCGTAAAGGCTGACCTTACGTCACTTAATCCTTTCACCTGTGAGAGAGACGGCTATTCTAATATGTAATCATAATCTTACTTTACCTTCAAAAAGCAAGGACATCAAACTTCTTTAGAATCTGATAACACTGCCTTAAAAAGTTTGCCAATGACGGATTAAAAACTATCAACCTTCTCAAAGATTTGTCTTAAGATTAACTTTCCATGTCATGAACTGTGACAGTTTAACTTTTGGCATGAGGGTTTTTGTAGAGATACAAAGGATATGGGTGCTCGCACAAATATAAAACTTTGCCATAATACTTTATAAACGGAAAGAGAATGGCCCTTTTGTAACAACAAATGAAATAGCTGTCTCTATTTATATGTTGATAATAACTACGAACATTCAAAACAGCGATCACAGCCACTGTTATAGTATATATTGTGTCACGCATTATATCCCGGCTCTTGCTCCCAAACTGTGATAAAAATGTGTGACTCAAGCATATCACAGTAGGCCGTGCTCGTCGGTCAGCAGTCACTTGTGAAGTATTTCCGAAAGGACTACGCGGTTGCTACGACGTAGCAGCCGTGACGTCATCGCTACGCCGTTAACAATTCAATATAAATATAGTCCACTACAATTTTTTCTGTAGCAAACTCATAAATTATACGATCCGTTTTCAAATATAGATGTGAAAAAATGTGTTTATTTTAGCCTATTTTTAAATGCTCTTGCTAAAACATCTTTGAACCAATACATTTTTCTTGGAATGGGCTGTTACTGTGAGTGTTATTGGCTATATTTGTGATTTTTTTGATATGTCGCATTCCTTAGCCATTTTATCTGTAAGAAAAATAAATGAATAAGATCTTTTTGTAATAAGTCGAAATAACAGACTTATTAGCCTTTTGCGGCATTTGTGCTGTTTGACGAGTTTGACTTGGACGAAGTCGCGGGAAAGAGCTAGTAAGAGATACAATTTAATATGTATTGAAAGTTGTTGATTTCGTATATTCTTGGCACAGAATTGTTTTTACCAATACAAAAAAAATATTAAACCAATACCAGATACTCGTTATCCTATCGGAATGTTTTCACGTTTAGATGTTTTCGAAGTAGATACTTACAATAAAATTAAAGTGCTCTATAAACTTGTTTCCTTGGTCCTGTATATTGGTTTTCTGATGTTTTTTCTTAAGAGCGGGCCTAATTGGACTTCCATTTACATGATAGAGATAACATAAAGTTTTTATTAATGGGCAATAATGTTCAAATTGTATTTATACCATTCCCCCTCTAAAAAGCTTATTTTATTCACTGAAAACAGTGAATAAAAAGCACTTTTAATCACTGTTTTGGTGTTTGAATTTAGAACACACCAACATATTCAACCTCCATCTCAATGCTACTGAACCACCTTGCGAAAAAAATACTCGATACAAACTTCTTGTGCAAAGAATATTCGACATTCAAACTTCTTGTGGTCATAACTCCTCGAGATATGTTTGGTCAACATTTTTGACAAGGAGTTTAGCATTAAAATAAAAACTGTTTTGTGTTATTTGCTGTCATTAGTAAATTGGCGCTATTTTGAATACTGTAAGTTAAACGAACACAAAGTTAAGTGTTACTTTATAATAAATCGATTGAAAATGCATTCAAGTGATGAAGAAGATGTGTTAACAACTGAGTTTATGAAAGAGAGGGCGGCCGATATAGTCGAAAACTTGCTACCCAACAAATCACGTGTGGTTTACATCAAAGCCTACGAAGAGTTCTGTAAATGGAAAAATGAAAATCAAGCTTCTGGCACATTTTCAGAATCTGTTTTCCTAACTTATTTTAATGAGCTGTCGAAGAAAAAGTATGATATATAAGTATGTAAGAGTATGTATTCTATGCTACGGTGTACTATAAAAACAAGACATAACATTGACATAAAAACATACTCGAAGTTCCTTACCTACCTTAAAAGGCTATCAGAAGGCTACAAACCGGAAAAAGCCCTGGTTTTTAGCGCTCAAAATGTTGAACGGTTTTTGAATGAAGCGCCATCAGACTCGCAATTTCTGGCTGTAATGGTAAGTAATCTTCAACAAAACAAGTAGTTTAGAACTATTTAATTGTAAACCTATCAACATCAATTTAGTAACAGATTTTCTATTTTTGTTTACAGGTTGCGTTGATTCTGGGCATTAGTGGGGCCTGTCGTTCAAATGAGCTTGTTAAACCGACAGTGGATGATGTGCAAACGATCTCTGACACCGCTTTACTGGTTACTTTAAGGGAGACAAAAACGAAAATCGACCGATCCTTCGTAATCCGAGATGATTACGTGAAAATCGTAAAACAGTATCAAAGTTTACGTCCTCCGAATGCAAACAACAATAGATTATTTTTGTTTTATTCTAAAAATAAATGTACAAAAAACCCGATCGGAATAAATAAAATTGGTGCCATGCCAAAAGAAATTGCATCATTTTTGGAGCTACCGAATCCCGAGATGTATACAGGACATTCTTTCCGAAGGACCTGTGCAACGTCATTAGCGAACACTGGTGCAGATATGACGGAATTAAAGCGGCATGGCGGCTGGAAGTCCACTACCGCGGCTGAAGGTTATATCGAAGATTCTATCGAAAATAAATCAAAACGCAGCCTTCAGATAGCAAGCAGCATAAACCTGAAGAAACCTGAGGACCCATGGACTCTTCGCCCTTCAACGTCCAAAGATGGTGTGGTATTTATTAAAGATCTACTTACGTTTCATAACACTCCACAATCCATCTTCACATCTTTTGATATCGCATCAATTTGTGTAACTCATTTTTATATATATTCTTTGTATTATTACATCTGGAAAGCATATTTAGTTATTTCTGACTGTTTTAAATATCTAAACTTAAATTATATTCGTAATTTATAATTCTTCTTGTAATATTTTTCTACTGTGACGTTTTATCTGACATAACATATGTCTGTCTATTTTATTTTCTTAAAGCCATAGACATACCATAGGTACCATGGACTATAATACCTAGACCTTTCCTTAAGCTAGTTGTACATTATTGTAAGGTCAGAGCAGACTGACCCGCCTTTGTAAAGCCGTTTTTATTCGCTCTGTTCTGATTGAGATTTGAATTTGAAATTGAGAAGAGATGGCAGATCGAATGAAAAACGGGCTTCAGTTCTTTTAGTCTTGGAACTGGCGGAACGCCAAAACACGGTGATACTGAGTACTATACTACGAAGTGTATTTTCTATTCTTAAAACTCTTTAAAAGCCTTAAATCGAGCTTGTGTAACAATTTATGAAGTGCTCTAGTTTAAATATATATTACTAATGTGTGTTATACTGTGTATAATTTTGCCTACCACGTACCTGCATATCTGCGGCGTGTAACGTCTGTCTGATTCCTCAAAACACCTAGCTGCATATCTATGTCGTTGTGGCAGTCAAGTCTACGGTGACGTGCGAGACCACAGCGCGCCGGTTCCAGCACGCGCAGATTCCTGCTGCCTACTCATCTACCGACCTGCTGACTAGGTGCATACACTGATAGTGCACCATCAGCCGTACTATCTCACCGTGCCACGTCCTGACTGCTGACCTGCCTACCTGCCCGATTGCCTGCATGTCCGTCGTTGCTGCTTGATCACCTGCCTACCTCGGACATTCCACGACTTCCTGTCCGAGCTGCTGCCTGGTTAGCTGCCCACGACGTGCGAAACCGACCCCATAGTTCTGTACTCTATATCATTTTAATTTCATAGCTTTAATTTAATTTTTATCTTTTTAACTTAATTTTATTAACGTGGCTTACGTATAGCTCTCCGGCGCTATACGTAACGCTACAATGGGCCAGTGTTTCCTCTAGCAGAAAGGTCTATCCATCGACAGGAAATAAATATCGCTTCACAAGTCGACCATCCAAATAATAATAGTAAAAAAATTACTCTTAATTTTAGTAATTGTTCCAATTTTAATGTGCATTTTAATTAATTTAATCTTCTTCAATAAATGTCTATTTTCGCTTAAACCTTTCTTTTTCTCGTAGTCATGGTATAAAGTATTGTATGCAACTCTTGAATAAAACGGATTTATATCGAGGGCCATGAATCACTCGCGTCGCTCAGGATTCTAACACTTGAATCACTCGCTACGCTCGTGATTCAATCATCATGAATCACTCCCTGCGGTCGTGATTCAGTTGTTAGAATCCTTCACTTGCTCGTGGTTCATCTACGGCCCTCGCTTTAAATCCGTCCTTTATTCACTAGTTGCATAATATACTATTATTTGCGCATATGTATTTTAAATAATTAAATATAACGAATAATTCAGCTGTATTTTCTCGTAGGTACAAATACATAAGTATCTAAGTACGGAGAACATACGGGCGCTATTTATGTATTGTGACATTAAATTATGATTTTTTTTTGTTTCAGGTAAGAAGCAACTGTCGATATATGTAGAGTAAAGAAGAAGTCAGACATTCTTCACACATAAGTTAGACAGCAAGTTTCATAGCCACGTTATTTTACGCTATTTGCTTAGAAATACATTATTGAAAAGTTATGACATCAACCACAAGCTAAAAAAGTGTGCAGATCTTTATTTTTCATTGTTCCTTGATTGCTTTCCGTGCTATTACCGCTCAACAAACTGTGTAAGTACTCACCCCACGCGTGAAACAGCAAGCACATAACAATTGCGCTGTTAGTACAGAACATTACTCTCACACAAACGTTTTTGCATCGCTCCGATAGTTTTATGAAGAGCGGAACATGTAGGCTTTGGCAACGTGAGTCTGCTGGACCTATTCCAAGAATCTTCAACTTTATCACCCTTATTAATAAACTGGTGTTTAAATGAAATGAATCTTATCTTACATCCCCTTCTCGTGTCGTGTTCCTCATTACTGAAGTTTGTGATTCTGACAGGAGATCAACTTTTCTTTGATGATGATTCTCCATCTATGTCTATCCTTGGTGTCATGGAGTGCATCTTGCGGCGTGGTGTTCAGCGTTGCACGGATTTGGTCAGAACATCTAATCCGTCTAATCGTTTCGGCTTCTTGCTCTTATCTTACAAAAGGAGATGCAGAAGTTCGCGGCAAAATTGCCTTAAAAAGATGTATTTAAAGGAAAATAATCCGCAAAGTTTTGAACTTCCCCTCGTATCCTTATCTTTGATTATTTCAATCACCCTACATTTACACAGTGTAATCTGTCTTTTTAACATGTTCAAGGTTATTTTGCTTTGTCAAAGAACCTTTCAGGCGATTACTTACATGGAACCCGCAGTAAAAATTGTAATGGTGGACCGGTTTCCATCTTTGGCAAGTGTCCAATGTCGTGGGAGCAAATAATACGGACAGTGGCAGTAGTATGTGTGGTTGTCTAAAGACACTTGTCTTGTGTGGCTTTTATTATTGGATAGATTTCAAATCGAATTACTTTAGGTAATTATAGGACATTTAGATAACTTGAAAAATTGAAATGTAAAAGACATTTGTGTCTTAAAAGTCTCTGTGTTGTCACTTCTTTAAGTGAAGTAGATGCTAGAGAAACATCGTCAACTAGAAATAAAACAACAACAAGTTAAGTTTAACTTATATTCACAGTAATGATAGTCTTGTCTGTGATGATCTATGATAAATGTTGTCTTTATGTATTACACTGTGTGTACATTAGTTATTAAATAAATAAATGATCGGTCTCTTTACTCAGTATGCGTTATTCGTTTAACTTTTTAAATAAGCTGTAAAGTTGATCTTGAGAGATGGAACCTTTATTATTCTGTAATTAAAATTTGAATGATGTAACTGTGAACCACAGAGATTTCAATGAAAAGGAAATTGGAACGAACTGTTTGTGTTTTTTTTATTTATTTCTATTTGAAAATCATGGAGAGGCAATATTTTAATTGTTCATTAGCGACAAGTAAAATGCATGTATTCTTCACTTTTATTTCAGTTCAAATAATTTATCCTGTCATGAATTGTTTACTTAAAATGAGACACAAGTACCTTTGTTTGGTACTGTGCGTAGAGACTAATGTCGGGTATTGTGTCAATATATGATTAGTAATAGGTTTATGGAGCGACAGTGATCGTTCGGATAATAGCCGAGACTCATACTAGCCTATGAACTGCTCGGTGTTTCTTTTTAAGCCCAGAGTAATACTTGGAACCTTGGTGATAGTAATTGACTCAGTAACGAATAAATTGTGTAGAATTTACAAGAAATATTTTTATAGTTGATCCGTATCCCTAAGTGGTCCCTGTCACTAGTAAGGTCAAATCACGATCCTATATGCCTGGATCTGACGTATAGAATTTCAGCCGACAGTTACGTACATAAAAACGGACTGAAAGGTTTCAATCAGCTAACAAACAGTTCTCCGACAGAGGGCCTTAGTGTGCGTGCTCACAGTCGACTGATCTAAAATCGTTAGTTGTAAGGATTATGCTCGCTTTTTGTTTAAATGGGATTTGCACCGTTACACGCCATGTTTCGGCTCGATTAATTAAGTGCCTAATGGTTAGGCTCTGAATTACATTTGCTAATTGAATTCGCTAATATGAATAGGTATGCAGGCATGCTTTAGCTTAGGTGTGTATTTTTTTTGTTTAAATATTTTTTTCTAAATAAATATGTCTCAAGGTACATTAGCACCTGTCAAGCCCAATATATCTCTGTCACTTGCAGACAACGAAGAAGTTCTCATGGGATGATCAAACCAATTCATTAAAACAGTTGCTCATAAATATGTTCAGTAGTAAGTAAGGTATCTTTCGTGCCTTACTCACCAGCTGGCTCAGGAGTAAGTGATCAGCATGTGACTAGATTGACTGAAGTAAAAGTCACACAGTTTGGTCAACTTTTTTTTAATTTTTCACGTGCCTTACAGCACTACGTATTAGATGAAAATCAGTTTTCTTTTATCCAATTAATGGAATAGAAAGCAATTACATCAAAAAGACCCATTCAGTAAAATTGCACAACATGGTTTTGAGAAGCACATTTATTTTGTTGGAATGGTGATAGAGACTTGGGAGAAATTAAAGAAGATTGTAGAATCTTCTTTAATTTCCTTATTACTTACGAGTAATTATAAGTTGGTGTATTATACTTTTACTACCATAAGAGGTATTTAAGCTGACACGACGCAAATACGAGATTCATGTATGAGAGAATCACGGATTTTCACTGCGCCTTAGAAAGAGGCTGTGAAAACTAGGAAAAGGGTGTGTGTAATATTGAATTCAATAGGAAAACTGATTTCAAGTAAGACTACTAGTTGCCTTTTATGGATGCAATATCTGATAGTAACCTGTGCTAAACTTGAACAATGAATATCCAAAAAGCCCGAAATTAACCCAGAGATAAAACAAAACTGTTTAGATTGTGTTCGTACAATGGTTTGCCGGGTTTTAGAATAGAAAGTTGACCTTATTACCATTAATAAGAAAAAGGTCAGTTTTAAAAGCATTGTTCAAGTGACGATAAGCATCTAACATCAAATTATTGTCAAAAGCTAAAGCTTCTGGCACAAAGGTGCCGGAAGCTCTGGAAGGAGCGGTGTTAAAAACTTATCAAGGGAATAACCCGAGACCATAGCGTGAAGATTAACATCAATGTTAGTGTGTGTGAGTTTGTGTGTGTGTTCTGTCCGCCTTATTAAATATTATATAAATAAATAAATGCGCGTCTTATAGTTTGTATCAGAACTGCAGCTCTATAAAATCGTGTTAAGTGTACAAGTAAACATATTTTCACATACAACATGACAAGCTGCTTGATTTTATCTGGGATTTCATTTAAGACCGCGTAATTAAATATTCAATTATGTTGAGCTTTTCTTGATATATTATACAAATTGGCAGTAACATTTCAAATATAGATAGGCTAGAAACCACTTAATCCTATAACAGACATGTACTATGATATTACATGTAGGTCGGTAGCTGACCTGTTATAATTGACATAATATTAACCCAAATCCAACAAAGTTCAGTTATATATCATCAAAAATTATAGGAACGACTTACATATTTGAAAAATCTAACTAAAGTGTTAGTGGAAATAGTCTGAATGATAAATTATACCAATAGGAATCTAGACCAAGTCGAAAGCTAAGCTGCCGTGGATGAGTCGGTCTCTGACCTAAGCTTTAGTTTTGCTGATCTATCAAATGTCTCGCTGAACTACGGAACAGATTTAGAAAGACATCGTCCATTTCTCGTAAAGTTGTATCGTAAACATTGAGTGGGTCATCCTCTGCGAAAGTTGCAGCTAGATTGTTACCTAGCTGCAATAAAATATTGAATGCAGAAAATAACATCACAGATACTGTAAGCCCTGACTAAAGTTACCAGCTCACCAGCTGTGTGATTAATTGGTTTATCACACAAACCATACGTTTTAGTTATTTAGCAAACTCTCAACAAGCACACTCCACATTATGTAACAAATTGCTTATGAAATGACCTAGATAAAAAGTTATTATAGCATACAAGTTAAAACTTGCGAGCTTATCACATTGACCCGTTTACGTCGCTACACTTGACTACACGATGTTGATCTATCACTTCAGTTGATTAACATAATTTGTGCATGATAAAAAGAGGTTCATAATGTTATGTGGGTTGAGGCCAAATATAATACCTGCACATCATTCTACTGGACACTAATCTCTATAAAGCTAAACCAAAAAGCAATCAAAATTTGGTTATAACTTTAGCAATTTTGAAATTTGTAGAAATTATCAATTACAGCTCAGCGCCTGCCAACTAGAACGTGACCAATAACTGGCTGTACAAGCTATAAATTCTTAAACATAAACATCACTTGCAGTTTGAATTTCGGTAATGTTCCGTAAAACAGCTCGTGGTCGTCACACGGGACATCTCTCAAGTTACAAGAGGCTTGATAAACATGCCTTTATTTAAAATTTATGTCTTTCCCTCTCTGTAAGAATTATTTTACAGAACCGTGACCGCATTTTGTTCAAGCGCCGTAATTCCTGAATTTTTCACAAGATTTCCTTGGCTTTGGGAAGTAAGTAAAGATGTTTATTTACTCCAGAGCTGCTGCTTGAGATGAAGCTTCGGCGAATGTTTTATGAATTTACATTCACCAAAGGCATTTTTAATGTTCAACCATGAACACAAGATCTTATTGTTAAAATACACTTACTAGAGATAAAATTATTTTTGATCCATCCATCTTTTGGAAGCTGTACCACTCCATTTACTGGTAAGCCTGAAATTGGTGTAGTTAAATAACAAAATATATAATTAGTAGCTTTATGACTTATATCTTATCATCGTTAAAAGTTTATCTAAACGCCAATTACTGCCAGTTACGTGTTATTAGCAATTTAATGTTTATTCGATAAACGAGCTTAATATTATATTCAGACAAAATATAAAACTTTATTTCTTTATCTTGAACTTTGATATATGTACGATGTTTTCAGTTTCGTGCTGTTTATTGTGTACTTGAATTTAATCGTTTTCTATCGGTATTATAATTATTTGATCCACTAAAAAAATAAAACGTAACGTAACTTACGTTACGATACGTTTTATTTTTTTAGTGGTAAAAACCACTTTAGTTTAACTTTTAAACACAACTCCATTTACAGACAATGAGAATCATCAACTTACATTTTGTTTGAGTCTTTTAAAAGCACTTTAATCTCTTTGAAAAATTGTGCCTAAATTACAGTTTTATGTTTGTTACAAAGTTTGTCTTTCACTTATATCAACTTTTTTTAAATAGTATTATGTTTTCTCTCAGTCCCAATTAGTAGTAGGTATTAGTAGGGTATGGGACAAAACTTGTTGTAATTGGGCATTTAAGTGACTTTTATTTTGCGACAGTTTTAGTTTCAATTTCGTTACGTGTCTGAAAGTTGGAGTTCCGCACGAATACCTGTTATGTAATTAATAATAGTGAACCGATATATTTTATATCTTCGCTGTAACTACGTTGGCGTAAAAAGCCTTTTATCGGGCCCGCCAACTATCTTTTTTAGACTTGAACTGACTGAAAAGACTTGAACATCCTATTCACGATCATATTATCTTAATAAAAAAAAAACATAAAATAGTACGTTTGCATACAATAATCAGGCAACTTTGAACGGGACATCATTTTCGGGTTAAAATAATAGTCGGACACACGCAGCTGTAATCCTAAAGATTGTTGGAACTCTCCCGAGAGATGCAGATGGAGATATTATCCTTACAAATACATATACTTAAAGTCCAGTAGTTCTGACAGAATTATGTTAACAAAGTTAGTAAGGGGAGACAGGCTACAGATAAGTTGGTTAAAAGTTCTGCAGGGTCAAAACTAAGTTTCCATAGAAGCCAATTTTGCCTTCTAAGGATGCTTAGTTCTGACCCTTCAGAACTTTTAACCAACTTTACATACGTAACTTATATATTGCTACCATTTTTAATATGACCATTCGTGTGTAAGAGCATTAGATCTTCTAAAGAATCTACATACAAGTACAATCTAAACTTCATACAAAATCACTGAAATTTAATCGTATCGGACAGCAAGTTCACAACTGCTACAAGCTTACCTCCAAGCGACTGTCCGCTGTCGTCCGAAGTGAGGCTGTAAACTGTAAACAAGCTTCTTATCTACAGTCTCCACTCGATTATTTATTATTTATTTATGCTCAGTTACTTTAAAGCAGGATTCGCCAGCTCGCCTGACCAACTTTACGAACATACCAGATACAAGAACATGACCGGAGTCCAAGTCCAAGTCGAAGTTAACTTCAGATATTTCATACATGTTTGATAAGTTGGCTCTTGAAGGCACTTCTGATATATTACGTGTGAAGTACCTATTACAAGATTGGGCAACTTTGTAAGTACATTTAGAATTTTGATAACCTATGTACGTTATGTTTAGCTAAGGTTTTCATATTTACGTTTCTAAATCACACTATTATTACCTAATCACTATTATCTCCACAGGCACCCATTGGCTTAGTTTTACTTAATTGGGCAACTTCATATAGAAAATTTACGTGTCTGCGAATACAATTTACAACAAAAGGGACTCGTTTGTAAAAAACTTCTCTTATTCTGCATAGTTCATCATTGTGTTAATGACAAGGTTTTATTCGTCAAGGTGAGCACTCGTTAATGCTTATGAGCATTAATTAATCAAATCTTTAATAACAAATCAATATTAGCCATTAACTTCTATCTATTTGTTTATTAACATATTGCTTTGAATAAATACGAGTAAAACATGATTAAGTCCAGTTATAAACAATCGCTGAATAGTAATCATAAGTACTTAATGTTGCGTTAAAGTTTAGAAACTCTTGCCAAAATATAATGTTTTGGCCGTGAATTTTATATGTCGTTAAAGTTGTGGGTTTCTTAATTACAGTTACAACAGTTCGCAAGATAAACAGCAAAATCAAGGTGACTGTGGACAGCCATTCACCTTGAGGTTGCTTAATTAGAACCCGAAGTTCACCGTCACCTGACCCTGATTTATTAGCTTGCTAAGATAAATATCAATAATACCCCTTAATTTACTTTGTAGCCATTAATTTTGTTAGTGCTGAAGGTGTGTAAAAATACATCCCTGCATTACTCTTTGAACAGTTATTAACTGATAAATGATAAATGATTTTATTTCTGTAAGTTGGTTTGTACAAACACTTTTACATGTCGATCATATTTTTTAAAACTAGATAAGGTCGGCGTTTCCTATCTGACTACTCTGAGAAGAAAGGCCGAAACAAACTCAGAGGTCACAGTCTCTTTTAAAGTCTTGACAAAATCTTGGTTATATCATGTGAAGACCATGTAGACAGATGTCTGAAATGGTCTTTTGAGGAAAGAACCAGCCAGATTGAGTGGACCTGTCCAGTCAGTGCACGCATTTGTCAATAACCGAGCAGCTCAACTCAGAATTTACGGAGCTCAACGATTCGACGAACAATACCAAAGAAAGGACATTCGGATAGGCCGCGTTACATATTTAACTACTCAAACTGCCAGACCATGAGTAAAAACTAACTAAGTTATAATAAAAAACGAAAATCCACATAGTCTTCACATTCACAATAATAAAAATAAAATAATATAATACTTTAAATAAATATTCTTGTCATTGCAAGAAAACAAAAAAAATATCAAAATTAAAAACAAAATTCACGGTGCAAAATATAAAAAATCAAAATTAATTGGAGCAGCTCAATCCCAAGCCTTTTTGTCCTCAACGTAATCTTTAATAGTATAAAACGCTTTCTGACACAACTTGCGTTTAATGAATGATTTGAATTTATTAAGACTTAGATCTTGTACGTGGCTTGGAAGCTTATTATAAAAGCGTACACATTGACATCTAAACGAGCCACCTATCTTCTTGAGCCTTGTTGTAGGTACTACAAATTTGTGTTTATTCCTAGTATTTATGTTATGGATATCACTGTATTTTTTAAACAATTTTATATTTTTATGAGCATATAAAAGATTTTCATAAATATACTGAGAGGGCACAGTCATTACATAAATCTCCTTAAATTTCTCTCTGAGAGAGTGCCTCGGGCTTAATTTATATATTGATCGAACAGCTCTTTTCTGCAAAACAAAGATATTCTGGATGTCGGCGGCATTTCCCCACAACAGAATACCGTACGACATTACACTATGAAAATAGCTAAAGTATACTAAACGGGCTGTCTCTATGTCAGTTAAATTACGAATTTTTCTAACAGCATATGCTGCGGAGCTTAGCTTCTTTGACAATTTATCTATATGTCGGCCCCACTGAAGCTTAGCATCCAAAGTTAAGCCTAAAATACTGTGCTATTCTCAGGATTCAATTCTTCGCCCTTTATCAACACATCAGTTTTCACCTGCCTAACGTGAGGTAGGGTAAACTTAATGCATTTGGTTTTTTTTTCAATAAGGAGTAAATTGTTAATATTGAACCAGTGAACTACTTTTGAGATCGCGCTATTTACTTCGTCAGTAAACAGCTGCTGCCGTTTAAGTTTCAACAAAAGTGAAGTATCATCTGCAAACAACACTATGTCATGGTTATCCTTTATGAGGTAAGGCAAGTAATTAATATAAATAAGAAACAAGAAAGGACCAAGAATCGAGCCCTGCGGTACTCCCATTTTTACTATAGATCCGGGTGATCTTTTTCCATTAACGTCAACAGTCTGAATCCTATTACTCAAGTAAGAAGTAAGAAGATCCAGAGAGCTGTTCCGGATCCCGTAGTGGCGGAGTTTCCTGATTAGCGTTTCATGAAGAACACAATCAAATGCCTTGGACAAATCACAAAAGATTCCCAAGGCATCGCACTTATCTTCCCATGCATTATAAATATGTCCTAAAAGCTCAACACCGGCATCAGTAGTTGAACGACCCCTTGTAAAACCGAACTATTTGCTATGTAATAATTTATGCTTATTAAAAAATCTTTGCAATTGCTCTAAAATTAATTTCTCAAATATCTTACTAAAAGTAGGTAGTACTGAAATAGGTCTATAATTTGTAGGGTCTGATGTACTACCTGATTTAAACAAAGGTATTATTTTACTATTCTTCATTAGGTCAGGAAACTCCCCACAGTCGATACAATTATTAAAGATAATAGCTAAACTAGGTGCGACAACATCAATAATAAACTTAGCAACTTCTACAGAATGACCCCACAGATCTGCAGTCTTTTTAACATTTAAAGTGTGAAAGGTTTTAATTATGTCTCTACAAGTAATATGTTCAAAAAGAAATTCCGTATCGCAGACATTAACATTTTCTTTTAGCAAAGACTCAGCAACAGAAGGTGATGAGTTTAGGGATTTAGTAGTTGAAATGGAATCCGAAAAGAAATTTTCAAAGGCCACTGCGACTTGTAAGTCTGATTTTATGATGTTGTCATTAATAGACAGGCTGTAGTCAGTATTTCGGTTACCAGATCTTCCCGTTTCACTATTAATAATATTCCAAGTCGTTTTAATAACATTACTACTGTTTTTAATCTTTGAACTCAAATAATGCAACTTGGCCAAACTACAAACTTTTTAAATAATTTTGAATAATTTCTAACATATAAATTAAATTCAGCAGTGTTTACATAAGGCCTTTCACTGTACAGCTCATAAAGCCGTGTTCTACTTTTATGAATACCAATGGTCGCCCAATCACCGAATGTTGCGTTACTATTAACGGAGATATTCTTGGGAATAAAGGTAGAATTAAATTGTTTACAGTATATACTAAAAAAATCATCATATAGGTGATTAGGATCAGCATGAATTGACAAAATTGGTAATTTATTAATGAGTTTAGCCTTAAAAGCTGCCAAACGACTTACAGTTTTGGGGTTAACAGTGATATCCTTTTTAGCCACTTTGTTGTTTAGGTTTTGTATAGTAATCCTCCGCCCACAATGATCAGAATCTAGTAAATTTATAATTTATTTGTGGACAGGTATAACATTAGTATAAATATTATCTAAGCATGTGGCACTAGTAGGGGTTATTCTTGTGGGCTCCAAAAATAGGTTTACAAGATTGTAGGACTGAAACAGACTTATTATTTTACTACAAGAACCTGAGTTTTCTAATAAATTAACATTAAAATCACCACAAGTGATTATGGATTTATTTGAGTTACAAATCTTGTGTAACACTTCATCCATTCATCATCTTTTCAAAGCAGTCATACAATCCTGAAGGGGGTCTGTATACACTTAATACAATAAACTGCTCCAATTCTATACAAGCTATTTCAACTGTCCGCTCAACAGATAGGCTCACAATATCCTTACGGTCCTTAAATTTAAGCTGGTTACTTACTAAAATCAAAGAGCCACCATGTATAGCATTAACTCTGCTAAATGAACTACCAACCTGGTGATTATTAAAATTGAACAAAAACTGGTGGCTTTCAAGCCAATGTTCTGTTATACAAAGAATATCAATGCTATTAAAATTCATAAATAAATCTACTTCTAAATCTTTGTTCAAAAATCCTCGAATATTTTGATGTACCAGGTTAATACTATTTACTGATTTTAAACTTTTATTTGATTCTTTTTTGCAATTTTCGTTATGTACAGTTTTGCAAGAGGTTGTCCCTATTGTCCTAATTTGTAATTTAAATTACTATCAATATCAATTTCTGATACCAAATTATTGGCTGAATTAAAAAATACTTCTTGGCATTGCTCAATAGAAGCAACTTGTTTAGCCAAATTCTTGGCTGTAATAGAAAAATAATATGATAGCGACACAGCTATCTGTCGTTTACAATACTTTGAAAGAAAGTACCTATCCATGAAAAATCTATCTTTTGTTAAATAAAAGTTATTACCAACATAATTGTTAGTGTCAATTAAATGGAATAAATTACTACTATATGTTAAATTATGTAATGTCCTATTCAATTCAAATCTAAGATTGTTTTCTTCCTGTGGCAATCTTTGGCTGTATGGGAAAGTGAACATCACAATTTGTTTTAAACTAAGGTCGCACAAAGATCTATAATTTTGGAGTAATTCTCCTTTGTTCACATTACCCCTATTACCAATAAATATTAATAATGTAGTATCCTGGTTAAAATTACATTTAATAACTTTTTTCATTATGTCAAATAAAGAACAACCAGGCATACAGTAGTACATAATTGAGTGTCCTGGATATTTATTTGTCAACAAATGGCCTAGATCCTTGCCAATTTCATCACAAAATAATATTATTTCTGTATTTACATTATTTTTAGGCAAACAGTTAGTAATTTCTAATGGCAAACTGGCACTAGACTGCGGTATGGTGGCATCACATATTGTCAATGAATGGTCCGGCGTGGGTTCAACAGATGGTGGTTGACACTGATCACATTTGTTGGTTTGTGAGCTCACCAGCTCATTCATTGCCAATACATATTCCCTCATTTGGTTTTCAGAGGCTGTATACTTGATGGTCATAGAACTAAGTTTCTCCTGTAGTAGGTCAAGTTCATACTGCAAGTCTTCTGTGTCAGTTTGGTGTTTCCTATTACTTTTTTCTTAGTTATATGAATACATATCTAATTGTTTAAGTAGATGCAATCTTTCTCTATTAAGTTTTACATTTTTGATGAAGAACCTTTGTTTTTTGACCACTTTCTTGGTTTTAACTATGTATTTGTTAATTTTAATGTACTTTTTTATTTTATTTTTACTAGTAACTACCCTCAATGATTTAATTGATTTTGAATAATCATGACCTGTTAAATCTATTGTGTAAGAGGGGTTTATTGCAGTAACCATTGATGCGGCAACAGGCACCAATTCATTGAATAGACTTTGATTCAACGAGGCAGTGATGTTTAAATTTGTAGTTTCTAGTTGTTCAATCTGACTTTGAGCCTCATGTAGCTGCTGTTGTAATAAAAAAATGGTACTAAGAGCTTGTTCATACTCATTGCTACACTGGCTGAACCCGTCCACAACAACTTGGAGCCTGTCCCGGGCTGCTATGGCATCAGTGTGTTGAGTATATAACTGAGCCATTTCCGTTTTCAGTTTGCTATTCCTGTCAAGGACACTAAGGAACTCTATTTCGTTCTCATCCTTTTCCCTATCAGTTGGTCACAGAGCTCCTTAGACGCTTTTAATTCGCTCAAAGCCTGACTGAGTTTGGACTCTTCTAGGCGAGCCCGCGCGTTGCGAGTCATAATCATGATTAAAGAGAAGAGAAAAGAGGTTGGAAAAGAGTAGTTGATTGAGTAACAGATGATTAGTTGAACGGAAAATGAAATTTAGATAGTAAAGAAAGAAGTTCTGTCACCAAACTAATTAAGGTTATGTTTACGTTTTATAGGTCACCGACATCAACTTGTAACCGTAATAAAAGTGATCCAATGAATCTTAGGCAAAATATTAGAACGCAAGCAATTCAATATCAAGTAAAATATATAGTATTGTACCTGATACCGCGACGAAAAAATACAACATTCACTAATCGCTTGAGCCGGTAACTGTCAACGAAACACAATGAAAATTTTTACACTTATTTTGCACTTGGTGCCCAAAATTTAACACAATACACTTAATTACGTATTAAACTAGTTAATAGATTGGAATAGGCCTTATTATGAAGGAAAATTAATATTTAAAGTTAAAACTTTAACTTTACTTTTTTAATATTTAAAGGTAACGATACACATTATAAGTACCTAACACCTTCAAGTCAAGAACGTAACCTGAATGTATTCTCAGTTAATGTACATAGATAAACAGTGTTTAAAATACTTAATTAACTATGACTTTTAGTACGTGGGGAGGACAAAGATCAGACGATGACTAGGTTGAATGTTTTAAATATAGAGAAATGTACCTTCATTCAGGAATCCGTAACCTATTTATGTTTTATTATCGACCGTTTAATTATGCTTTAGTAGCTTTTAATTAAATATATTCTAGTAAGTATCTGATAGAATAAGTTTTGTAATAAAATAACTGTTATAGACAAAATGCATGTGGAAAACATCATTTATATTTCAGCTGGTGATCTAACCGCAAAGACAGGTCTACTTACAAGATCCGCCACTTATAGAATTTTCATATTGGCAAAATGGAATCTAGGATCCATTCAAAAATATTAATTTAAGTTAGCAAGAGTAGTACTGGATCAAAATGTTGTGTCGATTGCTTTTTTTTTTAGATACCAATCAAACCCACAAACTGAAACAGGTAGAAATGGTGACTAATTTCTAATACCTCTGCTACTGCCAAGCTGACTTATACAAAGTGTAAGTCAAGTTGAAAACGGTTGAAAAGGTTGGTACAAGAGACCTTCGTTAACCCATTGTTTGGACTGAATTAACCCATTGTTTGGACTGAATTAACCCATTGTTTGGACTGAATTAACCCAAAAAGGAACTATATAAAGGTTTTTGAATAACTTTTCCATTTCACTTTTCTAAATGTTGCCTTTTTACCCACATCCAGGCTTTTATTGACACTACAACCACTAAGACCCTAAAAGGGCCGAAGCCTTTCACAAAGTGTAATGGAATCAAAACATGTTTGTTGTTTACTGTTTATTAAATGGAAAGTTTCTCACACTCGTTACAAATAAAACAGCATGTTCCATTTATTTATTAAATAGTCTCTCGCCGACTTTCTCTTCGCTGTGAATTCACTCATTCATTAGTTTTCAGTACAATATTAAAGCTTTCAACTTTGTATAACTAGTATCCATGCATTTTGCAAATACGTGCTTTTTTAAATTTACTTATGCAATGCAGTTTTATAAAAAGAAGTTTGTGAGTGTTAGCATCTGTTGCCACCACATTCACTTTCTCGATATTTGAGCGTCCTAATAGAGTAGGATCGACCCTTATTTGAATAATTTCCGTTAGCCTGCTGTTTACTTTACCTTCCCTTTATTCCACATGCAGTGTATAGGACCGGAATGACGTCACACTAGAAGCACATTGTTATATAATTTAGAAGCAAAAATAAAGTGACGTAAATAATACCTGGCTCACTAATATCACCTACGTATAAAAATCAGTACCATATTCAAGGGTGAGTTTTTTATACCATCTCTCTTGAAACCTTCTTAATTATTGTGTAGGTAGGCACTATCTTAAAGATATCATCATCATCATAATCAACAGCCTTATAATGGTCCCATTGCTGGGACAGAGGCCTCCTCTCTGATATCACACCAAGTTAACTCAATCATGATTGTTAACCATTAAATTTGACCACCTCTAAGGAGAAAGCTAACACAAGTGTTTATTATGCACGTGAATGTTCTTGGATTAGCAAAAAACAGACGCAGATCTATTATAAACATGTTTATTATTGCTACCAGTGTGTACTACTCTCTGTAACAACATAATCTATGAGTTATGCAGACACTTTGGTAAGCAACATTGATTACATAATCGTTATAATTATGTACATAAGCTAGTAGAAAGCAAACAAGGCAAGTGTTCTCAGTGAGCTTGAACAAATAAAAAGCTCATCAGAACTTATGAGTAACTCCAGCTGTGGCGTAGATAGAACTTACACAGAGACGAAGTAAAAACAGGCAAATTATTTCTACCAAAAAAACCAATAAACTAAGCAACTCTCATGCCGCTAATCCCCAAGAAAACCCTTTGAATAAGTTATGAAAGACTCTGCTGAAGTTCTAATTTCTTCGACCCGAAAACACTGTAAACAATCAAGAATGTTCCCGAAAGTTCATTTAGGAAAGGTCTAATTCATTCAAGATTCATCACTTGGCATGTTTCTCTATAGACATCCCCAGCCCGAGTTGTTAAACGCTTCTTCTCTGTGAGGTCAAGCATGGATTTAATCTCCTGCTGGCTAATTGCCTACAGGTTGTGGATTGTTATTAAATGCGGGTCCATCATGATTCACGGTCGATGAGATTCATTTGTTCGGGACACAAGTTTAGTTTCAAGCTTTGTGCTATTTGCTGTATGATTGATTGGGTTTAAAACAATGATATTCTAGTAAACAGATATGTTATAAGCGCGCGCATTGTGAAGACTCGAAAACGTCCTAATTGGGACGTATAGTCTTTAGTCTATGTCACGCATTGCGAAGAGCGATACGTTTTGTTGAAACAAAACAAAATTTAAAAAATGCCATCGTTTGTATTTAGAAAGTGTATCAATTATGAAACCAAAGTACATAAAACAGAAGGGATCTCATACCACATGTAAGTACGCAATACACCTCAATTTACTATATTTTTTTTTCCAAATATTCTGGTATTTGGAGGTTAGAAAAAGAAAAAAACATTGGTGGTCAGAATAATGTTTGTTTACATTCACACGCAAGTGACAAACACTAGCTGTCTCTTTTTTCTTGTTGGTTTTATCAAGCCATCTCTTTCGAGTTGTGGTGAAATGTCAGCTGAATGAAAAGTGTGTATGTACGTTGCAGCTGCCGAACAGTTTTTTCGGTTGTTTTGTGAGTGTATAACGTATCTGTTCACTAGAATATCATTGGTTTAAAATGAAATATTTTTTAGTAAGAACCTATTTCGTTGTAAAAATAAAAATAATAAAAATGAATTTACTTCAATCAGGTACAATTGCAATACGGATGTATATTTGAAATATAAATTCAAAAAAGCTGGTAAAATAAATGTATTTAATGACCTACCCGGTAGGCGCAGCTTCAGTTCATATGCAAAGCCAAATTGATCATACCGCTTTAAATATTTGGCACCTGTGGCCGATGAGATTTTTAAAATTCAGCTCACGATGCAGTGTTACGTCTTTCACTTGAGAGAAAATTCTCGAACAAAACAAATATCGCACTCACACAACCATGAAACCGTTTAGGGGTTTAGCATCCCTTTGAATTAGATACGGTACAGAAATATTATCTTCGTTACATGACGAATATTAACGTTTTGAAAGCAACATTTATCTACATTAAATACATGACTTTAGAGACGTAGGTACTCAAACAAATAATATTTCTGCGTACATTACTTTGCCATAATTCCCCCATGTTTATGTTACCAACCTTCGTCACTTTACATTCGGTATCTTCACAGAAATAGGATTTCATACTGTGATTGAGTCTATATTACCATTTCATACTGATATTACCATTCCAAGTTTACATTACTCCTTCAAGGAGATCTGTCTGTTTCACAAGAAGTACACGTGAACTGATAACACAATTTCCTTGCTTGCGTGAGAATCCAACGATGTGTGACGTCACGTTGCAATATTATTAAACTGGCAACTTGGTGAAGTTGGTTAGTGATGCTCGAGTTTGAATTTCTATGAAAGATTGAAGATTGTCGCTTTTTACTACGTCTTTTTTAGTAAGAATAAATTTATGGATTTTAGTAATCATTTCAGTTTCTGGGCTAACTAAGCAATAATTTTTATTTCATTTTTTTTCAATATCTACAATGGTTTAAAACATAGTACATGCTGAAAAATGTCACGCCACGTAACTTAACAACAAATGGAAATCTGCGCCTATGTAGCAGACGTAGTAGTGCAATACGCGATACGTATGTAGATATATAGATGTAGCTGTCCTACGGCGTAGCATGTATGCAGTGTTACGGCGTTTACATTACTTTGATTTACAATAGATACTACGAGAGTTAGTGTGTGTCTACAATGTTGTTGTAAATTTTCTGTTTAATTTTACATTCATATATGAGAGTCCAAAGTAATGAAAAATGTATACTTGATTTTTGAATATGAGATTTTTTTTTTTAAATATTAGAAGAAACAATATTCTTGTTGTGATAATATTCCAAAAGTTTTCAACCGTAAATTAATAACTTTATTAAAACCAACAAATAATATTATTATTTCAAAAATTTCTGTTTCTGATTTCATCCTCCATTGACTTGAAAAAGTCCATTCGCGCTGAAATGCTCTTGAATACTAATTTTGTCAAACTTTATAAACAACATTCAGTCTCGGTCTCCCAAGATATTTAATTACACAATGCTAACTCGAGGTATTCACATTTTGCTTTTCGTTTTACATTATTAACACCTTAACTGCCAGATGCCTGACAAACAATACATTTTCTATTGTGTCTCGTTCTCTGGCAGCCAAACTGTTAAATGCATGCAAAATTACATAATTCAATGGATAGGAGAAGGGGAAGAAGAAACTTTAACATTTTGTTTGTTTGTGTGGTTCTTTGTGGTCTCGCTCGTTACAAGTTGGATTAGTGTTATATATTATACAGTGGGTTCAAATGCTTTAGCTGTCGATTTAAATTTTCTTAATGCTTGTAATTCGTTTAACAATTAAACGAACTCATCGTGTCGTTTTATTGTGACGTCTGATATCTTGACTTAGTTTCAAAAGGCTAGATCATTATCATTTTTTTGATGATTTTAATGGAAACTAACTTGAAAACCAACTTGAAAAAAAACTTTGTAATCGGCCTTATAAATAAGATGCCAGTAAATACAGACACAGTTCATCTGTAGGCTCACTGCACTGCTGCACTGGAGTTTCACTTCCGATACTCACTGTCGCCCGCCATTGTGAAAATGTTCCTGCCATATCTAGTAGAACTGCAACTTTGGTTGAAATAAAAGCTTTTGTATTGTAGTAAACTTAAAAGCATACTAAAACATATTTCTGTCTTTCAAGATAGTAAGAGAGTACAATGCGCAGTAACTCAGCAAGCCACTATTGCATATCATTAAGTATCAAGTACTAATCTACATTGGAAGATAGAGCTCGAACCATATTGTAAGAAAAATGAGCAAATATTTTTCTAGAAATTGGCAGCGAAAAGTTTGAGTGCTTTTTGAAAAATCAAGACAAAGAGCTTGTCTTTTATTAGTAACTCACATTTCTGAGAGATTCTTCTTGACTTGAATAAAGTGGTGTGGCTGTAATGGCTCCATTTTCGTAATTTATTCCTATATTACAAATTTAAATTTTAATTGTAAATTTGTAATATAGCCTGAGAATAAACGATTTTTATCTTTATTTATTTATTTAATTTTTATTTATCATCCGATTACAGAACAGGTCACTTATTAAGAAACGACACAACAAATTACCAAAACACTAAAATAATTTTATATTCGTGTGTTATTCCTCTCACGTCTATTTTCATTGGGTCATTGTATTTGACCCTCACGCTGAAGGAATCGTAAACCCTGAAAATACTCGCAAACGCGATTTATAAAGCCTCTTTGCTTTACCGAGAGCCAAAGTGTTAGCAAACAGTACTCGGAAATAGCCTGGTGATAATAGAATCAAGTAAAACCGACGCGGGAAACAATTGTTCAGGTTTAGCTGCTTTTTGTTCTGTTAGTTCATGCTTTGAATATCGGCTTCTGCTAGCATACACTTGATCTTACCGGTATTGTTTGTTCTGGTAACAGCTGAATATTTCATATGCCACCAAATTATGCAGGCTTTTATTTGCGAGGATAGGTACGAAAATAATGAGGTTAAAAAAGTTAATAACGTTGTTTTAGTCGTATAAATACACAACTATAATGGTAACCCCAATGCTGTTCTAGTAAACAAATATGTTATGAGCATTGTGAAGATTCAAATAGTATTACTTAACGTAAGCATGTACGCTGTGCTACGGAATAGCATGTACGCAGTGTAACGGCGTAGCATGTACGCTGTGCTACGGCGTAGCATGTACGCAGTGTTACGGCGTAGCATATACACAGCGCTACGGCGTAGCATGCTCGCCTCTTTACGGCGTAGCTTGTGCGCTGTGTTACGGCGTAGCATGTACACTGTGCTACGGCGTAGCACGTACGCTGTGTTACGGCGTAGCATGTACACAGCGCTACGGCGTAGCATGCACGCCTCTTTACGGCGTAGCATGTGCGCTGTGTTCCGGCGTAGCATGTACACTGTGCTACGGCGTAGTTTGCACACATCTTTACGGCGTTGCATGTGCGCTGTGTTATGGCGTAGCATGTACACTGTTGGCAAGGCAAGTTACATAAAAGCTTATAAATATAACATAATCTTTTCAGAAGAAGTCTTTGCGACCTCGGTGATGGCTCGACGTGATTCGATTTATATCTCACTGATAAGCGATTTTCTTAAGCAAACTTGGAAGTACGTCCACACGGACGCAATGCAATTCAATTCGACTGATTTGCACTTGCAATTTTCTAAAGGAACGTCCTCACTGGGAGCATTCTTTCGTGAGAATTTGCAAACAAGCAATCGTAGACGAGCAACAAATGCTTTCCAGCGAGCCCAGCATACACTTTCCAGCAAAATTATGAACGTTCCAGTCGAACATTCCCTTGCGGATTTGGAGCATTCGAATACGATCTCGTTAAATGTCATTCATTCGATAATACTATTGACCAAAAAGGTCACAAACACTTAAGATCAAGGTAATGTTCCTTGCATTACAAGTGGCCAGTAATATTCCTACATACATACTCATTCATTTCATTTTCTGAGTACTCGCTTTCGAGCGTTTTATTTGCGTGAACATTCGAATGCGAGCCGTTTCCTCGAAAATCATTGCAACGTCCACACCGGCCGAAGTTTGCGCTTGCGTGTAAGCTTTGAAACGCTCGGCACAACGTCCACACCACTGGAATATTTACCAGAATCTGATTAAATTAAATCAACTGAAAACTTCTTGGGTAAGGGTAGAAAACGTAACTGAATTTCCATCTTCGGAAAGTTTGGGGAGTCCGTCTCTTTACCGTACCGTAGCTGTAATGAGTAGCTAGATTTTAAAATAAATAAGGTAAGGTATCAAGTTTAGAGTGTAAAACTTAATAATAGCAATGAGCTTTGGCATAATATAATAAAACTATTCCGTATTTGAATGCGATTTCACAAGCTGCCAAAGTTGACAGTTTAATGTATGTTCATTTTCGTGGGTACCTACTGAGGCTAAGAGTTAAGAACAAAAACTAAACAAAACCTACTTTTGAAGCAATAGCAACCGCACATGTTAGTCAATGTTTATCGTATCATTTGACTCAATCTCTACTGATAGCTGTATTCATGACTGACATCAACTTAGATGTGGAACATTTACAACGTAATTGACCATCGTCGCACCGCACTTTGTGTCATTGTAAGTAATTTTTTTTCTTATTTATTTTTTCTTAAAAAAAACGTTGCCCCACACTAGGAATTTCTTCCTGTATCGTGGGTGCGTTTACAAACATATAAACACACATATACAACACCCAGAGCCGGAACAACTATCTGTAGGTCATATAAATATTTGTTCCGTGCGGGAATCGAACCCGCGACACGCAGCGCAGCAGTCAATCGCTCAACCACTGCGCCAACCGTGCGCCCGTGATTTCGGACGTAATATTATTGAGATCTACTTCTTTAATAAGGAGAATAGCGTCTACCGCGTTGCGCGTTGCGTGTTGGTCACTTATTTGATTGTAATGGTGTTTTGCACCACAACAAAAGCTTATTAAGACACTTCAATATTCTGTAAATTTATTTATTTGTTCAAGATTAGATCCATCAACTCAAACTACATCAACAACTTCTATTAAAATCTTCAGGTTGGTACTGTTTTGTTCCAACCTTTTTAGACTTACTTTAAAAAATTCTGGCATAACTTTGGGCATTATAGGTACCTTACTATAGAACTTGCCATTATGAACCACATCACAATAAGTGAAAAATAAAAGACATGATATGTTCGAAACCGACAAAGGCTTCATTATTTTTTTGTTGTTTTGATGCAACACTGTGTCAGCTCGCTGTCATCGATATTCATAGTTTTGGTTGGCTTGAAGTTGACAGTTGACACTTACTTACTGGTAAAAATGTCATTAATCAAAGTACTGACTTTTGCAGATTCGTTGAACTGAAAGTTGTTGTATTTTTTGCGTAAAATCTTAATTAAAGAAGTTTTGAATCAAATGTTAAAATAATAATTATTCTAGAAAATTGCCACAAAAAATGTGCAGTTCCGTTTTCAGAAAGGAAAATAAAAAAAAATTTTTTTTACAAAAAAATACAACCGGCTTCCAAATAAAAACACTAATTACAAATTGAAAAATAACTTCAATTTCGGATTTCTCGTAGTACAAATATAATGAGCCAATTCAATTAAACTGTAATCACAACGTTTTGTCACAATGATTAATCGTATAATGTTGGAATGAAAGCTGAAAGGCTAATAAATTAATCTGAATAAACATGTTCGTAGTGTGTGGTGGCTTTTAATAACCTGTCATAATTATATACTTTTTTATGTTGGTTAAAATAGTTTAATAGTCTACATATAAACAAAAAAAATATGATGATTTTCTGTTTTTAATTGAACATTACCATGCCTGGGAGTCTATCTTTCTAAAATAAACGAAAAGATGTATTACAATTATGGGAGAGAAGAAGGAGAAGCCATTCTGTTAATACTCTGATCTTGATCAAACTAAAAGGGGACTTTAATGGCCTCCTAATGAGAACTTTAATAATAGGAAATTGTATTACGCTTTATATTCCTTGTGTTCAAAATATCTAGCACTTATGGCTGTATCAATGTATGTCAAGTACTTTAGCTATCAGACCTGACAAATTGTAATACAAAGCAAAACATTTTAAGCATTTTGTATGCCTCGTAACAGTACTGTAACGTTGTAGTATAATTGAATATTAAATAAGACAAGAGTGCGCACTAAATGGTAATGATGATGATGATGATGATGCGCAATAAATGGTAACTAATAACCCATTAATTCTAGCTAATTAATATCAACATATTTTTGATTATTTTTGCCCAATGTAGGAATATCTTTATGATCGCTTTCATTAAACAATAGGTAATGAAAGTTAGGAAATTAGTAGGACTTGAAAAATTGTACGTTAGTATTATAATCCATAATATGAAGCTGCTAAAACACTTTATTAAAGCAGTGCCACGATAACACTGAAACTAAGAATGATTAACGGGAATATCACTTCCAAGTAATTAACATACCAAACATCGCATTGCCTGGTCTCGGGATAAAGCAAAAGAGTGCGGGAAAACGGTGACGCAGTATGTGACGTCATAGACGGTGACTCAAGTGTGGCTTTACAAATCTCAGTCCCTTACTACTGTGAGATTTAAATCTCTTAACACAATTAGATTCAAGCGAGTCACCATTTTGCTGAGATCCTTTGTCTTAGTTTATGCTCTTGGTAAGTCCTTATCGTGGTAGTGACTTTTACTGAGATTTTCACGAATAAAATTTAATTGAATGGAGGAGAGTGTATTTTAATTAGATATTTACTTTTGTTAACCGAAATATTACACTGTTTTATTGAAACAAACTACTTAACTCTACCTCATAAGCTCAAATAATAATTGAAACCATAGTCCTGATATAAAAGCATATGAAGCTGCTTCATGTACTGAGTTACGAAACTACACGCATCCACATAAATGTACGTGAACACGTTAGTAAAATACATGCGTCGCTATGTGCATTGCACCTAAGGACATTTAAAAAAAAAGACAGCAACAGGAATAGGTACTTTGTGAAAAAGTATTCTTGTAATTAGTGCTAATTCTATAACGTTTTATCTCGAAAATCTTTTCAATTATTTTCCTCCACAGAATAAGTCTCTTTAAACTTTTTTCTTAGAAATTTTGATCCGGTTAACCAATATTAATCCTAATTCTTGTCATATCTATTTTTTACGTCTTCAGAAAATGGATCGCGATCTTGATTAATCTTTTATTACAATATAAAAATTATGTTATAATTTACTTGTTTCAGGTATGTCCTCTTTTGTTATTAAATTCGAGTATAAAAATGAATGGTTAATCAAAATGGAATTTTTACAATACTTTAATGAAAATTATAATTCAGTAAAGACTTGAATTAATTATGTAAATCAAGAAGCAATTAAACTTCAGTGGTAAGTACTGTTCCTTTGAAAGTTTATTAACGAGAACTTTATCAACTGTGACCCGGAGCCGTTTCAGTTGCGTTAATATGTGTTTGAATTTCTACTGAGAGTAATTAATGACGAGCACAATAACGCACAGATCTACATATTAGATATTCATTGTAAACTTATTTTGGAACGAATTTTTTATTACTTTAGTATCCTAAAAACATCAGAAATGGGCGTTTTTTTGATATAGTCATTGCTGTTTCACTGCTAAGAAAATACTCTACACACCTACACTATCAAAATAATCTGCAGATTGGATGATTTGCCCGCCTCTAGAAGCTACAAAATATAAATGGATCTGAAGCCAGCGTTAATTAAAATATTTCTATGTAATTAATTCTTCCATCGCAGCATTCCATGGATTTATGAGATTCTGTTTAAAACACAGCAAATAATTTCGCGTTTGCGTGTCTGCAGCCGGCTGAACATTAAACGTTATTTTTACTTTTTTTTTTCCACATGGTTGTTTTGTGAGTGGTTCGTATTCACAATAGCTTGCCATTTATCTCTAATACAAAATCTGGTTTTTAAACGAAGATGCATCGCTGCACAACAAAATTCTTGAATGAAATTGGAATCCCAAAAATTTTAAGAGCACTAGTGGTTTAAAAACCTTTATAGCCGTCTGGCGAGGACGAAGATTTGTGCATTGCAAAATAGTTCAAAGCTGTCGATCAATTGACTATGCGAGTAATTTGTAAGCACATTCAAAAGGCAGTTTTATTCATGAGTGACCTTAGGTTTTCCATCACGGGAATGAAACACAGCAACGTTGTTTCAATCTTTGTGACAAACGGTCTCTTACGAAAAAAAATCACATCAAAGCTTCTCCACTAGAATTGCTGATTTGCTACAGACTTATTGATTCAGCTAGGATCAAGAGTCAGCCACTAGTCTGGCTTCTACTCGTAAACGAAATTGTGATGTTAATTACTCGTGTCGTTCACTGGCGACACTACAAGATTTCCTACTAATTTCTCCTGTAACACATATACCTACCTACTGATGATTTGATTATATTTCACTTGGTAATTATTAACTTTAGGTATATAATGTAACAACATTGTGTTTGTGTGGCAACTAAAGTAGGTATAATATTGTTTTTTGTAAACAACGCTTAAATTACATTTTCATTTGCTTTTTTAACCGACTTACCAAAAAGGAGGAGGTTCTATGTTCGACTTTATGTTTGTTTTTTTTTTTTTGTGTATGTTCACCGATATCTCCGTCAATTGTGGACCGATTATGAAAATTATTTTTTGTATGAAAGAGTATGTTTCGAAATTGGTCCCATTTTAATTTAGTGCAGGTCTGATGAAGAACTTCGGAGATCAACAACAGAACTCTTCAATAAATAAAGGCAAAACTCTCGGGATTGCTGCAATCGCATGTCTGTTTGTTGTTTATACCATTTCATAACATAACATCACGCCAGTACGCTCTAAAGAGGTACGCAGATCTCTCATTCCACCGGTTATGTTCAAGTTTCATGTTATTCGATTAATCTATTCTGGAGTTATAGGGACCTTAATAAAAAACTTGCTATTCATCATATCAGCCGAAAGACGTCCACTGCTGGACATAGGCCTCCCCCAAGCGTCGCCACATTGATCGGTCCCGTGCGTCTCGCAACCAGCGGATCCCCGCAACCTTCACGAGGTCATCGGTCCACCTGGTGGGAGGCCTTCCAACGCAACGTCTTCCGGTTCGCGTTCGCCACTCCAGAACCTTTCTGCCCCATCGGCCGTCCGTTCTGCGAGCAATGTGCCCTGCCCACTGGCACTTAAGTTTGGCAATTCTTCGAGCTATGTCGGTAACATTAGTTCTCTTACGGATCTCTACATTTCTGATTCGATCACGCAAGGAAATGCCGAGCATAGCCCTCTCCATTGCCCTTTGAGTTACTGTAAGCTTTCTGATGAGGCCCATTGTAAGCGACCACGTCTCAGAGCCATATGTCATCACTGGCAACACACACTGGTCATAGACTTTTGTCTTGAGACACTGTGGTAAGTTGGACGAGAAGACACCGCGCAACTTCCCGAACGCTGCCCAGCCGAGTCGGATTCGACGGTTTATCTCTCTCTCGAAGTTGGCCCTACCCAACTGGATCGTTTGTCCCAGGTAGACATAGTCGTCCACAACTTCGAGTGTAGAGTCTCCAACCTTGATAGGAGTGGGTGTAACATGGGCATTCAACATCACCTTGGTTTTGTCCATGTTCATTTTAAGACCCACTCGTCCGGAAGCTCTACTGAGGTCATCGAGCATTGTATTGAGGCTCTCCATGGTCTCAGCCATGACCACTATGTCGTCGGCAAACCGAAGATGAGTGATGTACTCGCCATTAACATTGATGCCTAGGCCCCTCCAGTCCAGAACCTTGAATACATCCTCCAGCGCAGCAGTGAACAGTTTCGGAGAAATGACATCTCCCTGTCTCACGCCACGCTGGAGAAATATTGGTTTCGAGGTCTGATCCTGAAGACAGACTGACATGGTGGCGTTTCTGTACAAACACTTTAACACCTCAATGTACCGGTAGTCGATCTGGCACCGTTGGAGAGACTGCAGTACAGCCCAAGTCTCGATCGAATCGAAGGCTTTCTCGTAGTCCACAAACGCTAAGCAGAGAGGCAGGTTATACTCTTCGGTCTTCTGTATAACCTGCCGCAGCGTATGTATGTGGTCTACGGTGCTAAAGCCTTTTCGGAATCCGGCTTGTTCGGGAGGCTGGAAATCCTCGAACCTGCGCGCGAGACGATTCGTGCTGACTCTTGAAAACAACTTGTAGACATGGCTTAGAAGTGAGATGGGCCTATAGTTCTTCAGCCGGGCATTGTCACCCTTTTTGAAGAAGAGGACCACAACAACCCTGCACCATGCCTGTGGCGTTTTGCCCTCGAGTATGACGGAATCAAACAGCTTCTGAAGGGCCTTAAGGACCGGTTTTCCACCCGCCTTCAGGAGTTCAGCCGTGATTCCGTCGTCACCCGGCGCCTTGTTGTTTTTGAGCTGTTTCAGAGCCTTGCTATTAGGTAGGTAAAACTAAAAAGGGAAAAATAAAAAATAAACTTTTTTGCAAAAAAATACTACCGACTTCCAAATGAAAAACTACAAAGTGAAAAATAACTTAACTTTTGGAAGTCGGTGTCCATATCGCAAAAAAATGGTACCTACGAAAGAAACCGACTTCCAAAAGTTAAGTTATTTTTCACTTTGTAGTTTTTCATTTGAAAGTCGATAGTATTTTTTTGCAAAAAAGTTTTTTTTATTTTTTATTATTTCGCAAAATAATATTGTGTTTTGCCAAAAATGGTTTATATTTCTCGCAGATCACATAAGAGAACACGCAAAAGAGACTGGAAAATACACCAAAAAAAATTAAATAAAAAAAATAACCGACTGCCAAAACAAAACTACGAAGTGAAAAATAACTTTATTTTCGTCGGTGTCTTTAGTACCCACTTATAAGAACCTAAATATTAAGTAGTAGTAGTAGTTTGTAGTTTAAGTACCTAATTATTTAAGTTTATGTTGAAGAGTTAAAGGATAACCATAATATAGTGTTGTTTGCGGATGATACTTCACTTTTGTTTAAACTTAAACGTCAGCAGCTGGTTACTGACGATGTAAATAGCGCGATCTCAAAAGTAGTTCACTGGTTCAATGTTAACAATTTACTTCTTAATGAAAAAAAAACGAAATGCATTAAGTTTACCCTACCTCACGTTAGGCAGGTGAAAACTGATGTGCTGGTAAAGGGCGAAGAATTGAATCCTGAAAATAGCACAGTATTCTTAGGTTTAACTTTGGATGCTAAGCTTCAGTGGGGCCCACATATAGACAAATTGTCAAAGAAGCTAAACTCCGCAGCATATGCTGTTAGAAAAATTCGTAATTTAACGGACATAGAGACAGCCCGTTTAGTATACTTTAGCTATTTTCATAGTGTAATGTCGTACGGTATTCTGTTGTGGGGAAATGCCGCCGACATCCAGACTATCTTTGTTTTGCAGAAAAGAGCTGTTCGATCAATTTATAAATTAAGCCCGAGACACTCTCTCAGAGAGAAATTTAAGGAGATTAATGTAATGACTGTGCCTTCTCAGTATATTTATGAAAATCTTTTATATGCACATAAAAATATAAAATTGTTTAAAAAATACAGTGATATCCATAATATAAATACTAGGAACAAACACAAATTTGTAATACCTACAACAAGGCTCAAGAAAATAGGTGGCTCGTTTAGATGTCAATGTGTGCGCTATAATAATATGCTTCCAAGCCACGTACAAAATCTAAGTCTTAATAAATTTAAATCATTCATTAAACGTAAGTTGTGCCAAAAAGCGTTTTACAGCATTAAAGATTACGTTGAGGATAAAACGGCTTGGGAGTGAGCTGCTCCAATTAATTAATTTAGTTTTTTGGTTTAAATATTTTGCACCATGAATTTTGTTATTTAAAAAAAAAAAAAAAAAAATTTTTTTTTTTTTTGTTTTCTTGCAATGACAAGAATATTTACTTTTTAAAGTATTATATTATTTTATTTTAATTATTGTGAATGTGAAGACTATGTGGATCATTATTTTGTTTTTTAATTTATCTTAGTTTTTAATCATGGTCTGGCAGTTTGAGTAGTTTATGCGGCCTACCCGAATGTCCTTTCTTTGGTATTGTTCGTCGAATCGTTGAGCTCCTTAAATTGTGAGTTGAGCTGCTCGGTTATTGACAAATGCGTGCACTGACTGGACAGGTCCACTCAATCTGGATGGTTCTTTCCTCAAAAGACCATTTCAGACATCAGTCTACATAATCTTCACATGATCGAACCAAGATTTTGTCAGGACTTTAAAAGAGACTGTGACCTCTGAGTTTGTTTCGGCCTTTCTTCTCAGAGTAGTCAGATAGGAAACGCCGACCTCATCTAGTTTTAAAAAATATGATCGACGTGTAAAAGTGTTTGTACAAACCAACTTACAGAAATAAAATCATTTATCATTATCATTTATCAATATAGGTTAAAATCTCTGTTTTATGAAAATGCAATGAAGTGAAACACTTCGAAAAGTGTACAAATAATCTAGAGACCTCAGATGGTAGGTGAATGGATTACTTTAAGTCTCAGAGTACGTTGCATTATGAGAATAAAGAGAAAAGTGATCGGATTAACTAATTTATGTAGTTATGTATGTTACGAACATTAGGTAGTTAAATGAGTATTTTTATTTCAAATAATTCCTATGTGTTGTATGAAAGAAGACATTTTTGGAGATATTTTTTTTCAACATCAGGTATTCAAACTAAACGCAATGCTACACTTACTGAAATTATTTGTTGTCCCTTCAAAATTGACAGATATAGGTACTAAAACCAGGAAATGAACTTAAGAAAAACAAAACAATGTATTGTGTCTGCTTAACTTCTGTCAGAAACCCGTTATCAATTTACTGTGTTAAAAGACATCTGTCTTTAGTATCCATTTTAAGTCATTCAATGAACATGAAGTACTTTAGTTTTACAAAATTGATGTTTATCGAACAAAAAAAAACTATACGGGGTTTTGTTAAATAAAGCTTCATATCATTTTCTCTACGTAAGAAAATAACAGGTTAATAATAATATAGCTAGGAATCGAGAATGAAATACACTGAGTCACATAATCAACATCATTCAGCCGAAAGACGTCCACTGCTGGACATAGGCCTTCCCAAGGCATCACGCGTCGCGACGCCACATTGACCGATCCCGTGCGTCTCGCATCCAGCGCATACCCGCAACCTTAACCAGGTCATCGGTTCACTTAATGGGAGGCCTATTTTAATGTTATACACATAGAAATAGCAAAAGCTTTTAATATAAATTCAACAATCGACTTCTGAAATTATTGATTCAGTTTGAACATCACCTCGATTTATGTTAAAGATGGAATCCGAGGAGAATCGTATATTTTTATTGGTTAAGGAAAATGGGTTTCACAATTATTGTGTGTATGTGAAGTGGTCGATATTGTGCTAAGTAATAATATTTGTTGTGCACGTATACACGTATAGAGTTTAAAGAATAAACCATATTTCTCATTAACTGTGATGAATGAATGCCACGAATTCTGAATAAGGATATCGAAAATTCCTACCTTTTGACGGACCCGGTAAATTTTCATTTCGATAATAAAATTCACAACTCTCGTCGGAATTTCAATATTAATTGCAGGAAATAGCACGCTTGAACAAATAACTTTAGGGTATTGTTTTAGCTTCAAAGCATCAATAGTATTTGAGAAGTATTTTGCTGTTGTGGCTTTAGTTTAGTTTCAATGCTCTGAACAAATACGATTATAGTAAATGGAGATGTTTTTCCTTTGAAAAGCATGCACATTGATTTTAACGCAATGAGATAACTTTAAGTTGTTATTTCTTATTCCGGTATGTGTTTCTTTTTGCTTATCCAGATATATCCGGAAACAGATAAGTTCATTCCCACTGTTTTCATTGGTATCTGAGATAACTTATGTTTCCGACTACATCCGACTATAATTATAGCTTTTGTTTTCTATAATACAACAAATCATTTATTTGAACAAACTCCTGTTGAGTTACTTTTTTATTGTTCTTGTATACAATACCAGCAGAAGATAAATTAAGTTGTTGGATTTTTGTTTGTGATTTGGTAATAATAGCGGCGATCTTTTTGTTTTTATTTTCATTGTCAGAGTTATAGTTGAAGTATTCCCTAAGTAGTTTGTGGGTCTAAAGAAGTGACACGGCGTTATTTACTGTACTCATATAAAAAATGTGTGATTTCATTTAATAACATAACAGCCAGTGTGAGCTATGTCAATTTAATGTTAAACAAAAAAGTATTGGAATTGCATAAAAGGATCAAGATACTAATGTTTCACTACAGTAATCTACATTTTAATGTTGAACAGCTTTAATTATAAATTTGTGTCGCTATGATACAACAAATGAGCCTGTCACATACAAATGCGAGATAACACATAAACTGCGGGATGACGTCACAGTTAAGTGGCGCACCCCAGATTTACATATTCACTTAAATTCTTACTGCAGATGATATGAACAAGGACGCGTGAAAGTGTTAGATATGGTAAAATGAAACGTCTCACGGTCACGTGAGAGCGAATTTAGAGAAAAAGTTGAATATCGACTCGAATTTACATTTCCCTTTGGGCAGTAAAGTAACGATTAAGGTCTATCCACACATATCAGGGACGTAGACGGACCGTGCCCCGTCAGGGGCTCAAACAATTTCGATGTGTACATTTTATATGAACTCGTTCACACATGTCAGTGCACGGGCCAGTGTCTTCAATGCCTAGGCCCGGCCCTGTCACGTCCTGGGCACGGTCCTGATATGTGTGGATAGACTTTTAGACTTTTACATTTTTAGAATTGCGTTCCCCAAAAAAAAAATGGACCCCTTATAGGCTCACTTAAATGTTTGTCTGTGTTTCAAGACATTTTTTTCTGGAATGCTTGATGGTATCAAGTTGAAATTAATATCACAATACTCAGGTCTGCTACTCCGTGGAGCTTTGAAAAAAGCAAACTTCTAAATAACTTCAATTCAAATATTGATAACCTTGGCAAAGCACCTTATAAGCTCTAATCTTACTTAGACTACAAAGTTCTCCAGTAATAAGATAATTTATTTGAAATATTATAAGAATGTTCTGATACAGACTGACTACTTCTGGCATTGTAAATATTAGCGAGTTATAAAAGAAGCAGGGAGCGGTTTTTTTTATTTTTTTTTATTGGTTCACAAATCGGGCAATACAATATTACAATATTACTAGGTAAACATAAAATAAAAATATATGAAACTGCATGCCCTAAAATAATGAACACAGCATGCACAATATATGAGCTAGTTAAAAAATATAAATAAGCTTAACAGTAATAAGCAGCCATTAGACCAATTATTAATTATTAGTCGAATGGCCGCACAGGCTCGTTTTAATATTAATTTTGGCTGATGCTAAGGTCCCAGAGAAGATATCAAAATGCTGTCTCACACCATTGCAGCTGGAAAACATTCTATAAAAAGGAGCATGTTGTTTTATATTTGTTTTTATTTCTTATTAATACTCCAAGGTATCACTCTTTTACAACTCTTTTATTACCTATCTGCAGTTTCATGAAGACATGTTAATTACCAGGCCCCTCAGAAAGTATTGCGAAAAAAAGTTTTTATATATGGGAGACTGGCCAGTTATAATGTTTTTCGAAAATATGATTATTTATAAGTAAAAATAAGTAAGTTCCAATTTCAAAATTTCCCTCCACATTTTTTGCGAGTTAATTCAAAGTATTGTGTCTCACTGAAATATGGATCTGCGCCGGGAACATTTTAGAGCTATGATTTTATACGATTTCAAGTGTCGCCTGAAACCGGATGAATCGTACGATAGACTTCAAATGGCATTCATGGATGAAGGCCCTTCCAAGGCAACCGTGTATCGTTGGTATAACGAATTCAAGCGCGGTTGACCAACTTTGGGGGATGACGAAAGAAGCGGTCGCCCTTTGACGGCTGTTACCGAAGAAAACGTGCTAGCAGTGAAAAATTTAATCCAAGACAATAGGCGAATTACATATCAGGAGATTCAACACATATTGAAGATTGGATCGGGAAGCGTTCACGAGATTCTACACAGCCATCTTCGCGTGAGGAGGATAGTATCACGCTGGGTGCCGCACAACCTCACCGATGCTCAGAAGCAGGCCCGGGTGGAATGGTGCCGTGATATGCTTAACAAATTTGAAGCAGGCTCGTCTCGGCGTGTTTACGACATCGTTACAGGTGATGAGTCCTGGATTTATCAATACGACCCAGAAACCAAGCGCCAGTCGACTGTTTGGGTGTTTCAAAATGAGCCAACGCCTACCAAAGTGAAGCGATCTAGAAGCGGGGATAAGATTTTGATCGCTAGCTTTTTTAATTTGACTGGCCACTTGGTATCAATTCCCTTACGGGATCAAAGAAGCATTAATGCCGAATGGTATACTACCAAATGTTTGCCAGAAGTTTTCTCTGTTATAAGCAACAAGCGACCAAACACAGGGCTCCGCGGGCTACTGCTCCACCACGACAATGCACCTGCGCACACCGCACTCAAAACGAGGGACTTCCTGGACAGCACGCCAGTCAAACTCCTGGGTCACCCTCCTTACAGCCCTGATCTAGCACCGTGTGACTTCTTTTTATTCCCAAAAATAAAAAATCAGCTCAAAGGGATACAATTTTCGTCGCCGGAAGATGCGCTGGCTGCGTTCGAGCAGGCTGTAAACGAGGTGTCTGCGGCGGACTGGAAAAAGTGTTTTGAAAACTGGTTTAGGCGCATGAATCTTTGTATAGAGGCTGGTGGAAAGTACTTTGAAAAGATTTAATAAAAATATATGTACGTATAGAACAATTTTTTTTAGTTTCGCAAAACTTTCTGAGTGTCCCACGTATTACGACCCGTGATGACTTTCCGAGATAAAATCTATGTTAGCTCTCAGTTACAATTCTGATCTAAATATGAATTATTCGTGCTTGCCTATTTGGTTTATCGTATTTTTGCGTTGTAAAATTTCCTGTATATAATATTACCCACCATTCAATACTTATGACAGCTTTCGAAACGAAAATTCTTGAGAAATCTTAATATAAACATGCTCAGGAATTGGAGCATGTTTATATATTTTTTTTTTTTTTTTTAGTGAAGCTAGCGCATAGCTTCACTAAAATTAACTCTATCCTACAAACAGATTTTCTGTTGCATTTACTTCAACTGTACGTGTTTATTCTACCTGCCTTTTAATTTGCATGAGGCCACTAAGAGGGGCCTGGTGACCTGTAACACAGGTTTTAACTAGACCTACATCAGGCACCAGCACTCACAATGTGAATTTATACATTTAAAAACTGATAAGTTCTAAAACCATTGTGAGAGAAAATAAATGAACTTATTATTATTATTCGGGTAACGTAGCTGGGACCAATGTGCTCAAGTTTCACATCAAACTGCCACTGAATACGGCTGTACATCTCAAAGACTGTTTTTGAATGTTGATAAAATACGAAAAACCTTAATAACGAAAGGTTTTGGCTCATAAACCTGTCCTTCAAAGTTTTAGATGTTCTTTTGGTTCATTTTATCAAAGTTTTTAGCAATTTGTTTCAGTCCTTTTTCACTTTTCGTTGATACTTGATTGATGATTATCTGTCTTAGCACTGTTAGGTGTTTTAAGTAAAACGTATATTCCTGTTTTTTTTCTTATGTCACAAGAAGAGATGAGATAAAAAAAAACCGGCCAAGTGCGAGTCGGACTCACGCACGAAGGGTTCCGTACTTGGTAAATTGCGGTTTACGATTTATGACTTATTAAAAAAAAACTACTTACTAGATCTCGTTCAAACCATTTTTCGCTGGCAGTTTACATAGTAATGTACATCATATATTTTTTTTAGTTTTATCATTCTCTTATTTTAGAAGTTACAGGGGGGAAGCACACATTTTACCACTTTGGAAGAGTCTCTCGCGCAAACTATTCAGTTTAGAAAAAAATGATATAAAATATTTTTAGTTTTAGTTTCAAGTATGGGAACCCCCAAAATTTATTGTTTTATTTTTATTTTTGTGTGAAAATCTTAATGCGGTTCACAGAATACATCTACATACCAAGTTTCAACAGCATAGTTCTTATAGTTTCGGAAAAAAGTGGCTGTGACATACGGACGGACAGACAGACAGACAGACAGACAGACAGACAGACAGACATGACGAATCTATAAGGGTTCCGTATTTTGCCATTTGGCTACGGAACCCTAAAAATGCTGATATAGCTAGATAGAAACCAACACTATGTCAGTTGCTCACAAGAAATGAAACCGTACTACCTAGATAAGTTCATAGCAAACTGAATCGGATACGATTCAAATTCCTGTAACGTAGCATCGAAACACGGCTTCGTTCATTCTTGGATCTGGAATCAAATTCTTCGTCTGACATTCTAGATGAAAATATTTCACATTCACCACAGCACCTGAGGCAACGTAACGCTGCAATATATTCACGTCAATCACAGACGTGTTTCACAGACTGCGTTCTTTTACACATACTCATACGAAATGTATTGTGACTAAATGATATGTATTGTTTAACAATAGAAAAATGGAATTGAGCACCAGCCAAGTTGATTTTAAAAATCCTTGTAATGGAAACATTTTATACCTGTGTAATTGTAATTTTCACAAAAAAAAAAACAACTGAGTAGCATTATATGTTGTTTACAATTTGGTAAACGGCATAATTTCTTATAAGTGAACCTATTTCAACAAATCTCTAACACAATATTGTCCAAGAAATAACAAAGTTGAAAGGTAAGACAAAACTCATAAAACATGCGCTTTTATAACTTTGTCTGCCGATCTCTAATATAGCTCCATGGACTTTTGAACTTCGTCATATTGCCAAATTAATTTGATACAAACATAATATCCCCTTGTTATCTTGTAAGTTAAAGCTTATTCAAAAGTTTAAACGATAAAAAGATGAATCGAAATGAGCCTTTTAAATTTGAACAGAGCAATGACGAGGGTCAATGATTAGGATTAAAGGATTCTAAAACGAAAAGTGAGGCGAACATTAATCACGAAGTGGCCAGTTAAAGTAATAAATCCTTTAATATCTGTTCTCTTTTCATTTACTTTTTCCATAAAAGTAATGATAGTTTTTTTTATAGGAATTGTTCATACGGAATTCTAAATAAACTTCGAGGCGGTTCAAATAGATTTCAATTGAATATTAGTGGAGAGAAGTTTTCGATCAAATGTACTCGGAGTGGTCGAACAATGTCAGATTAGATTAAATTGAAAAAGTAATGAGTTTTAATAATAAAAAACTTCATAATTTTAACCATTGTTTTTCTTTGTTCCAGGCTGGCTTGGCGCCTGCTCGCGCTCACACTGCTCAGCGTTGCCGCCGAGCACAGGGAGCACCAGGGACCACAAACCTGCGGTGGACACTTGAAGCGACATGTGGGCACGATTACGACGCCAAACTTCCCAAACCCTTTCCCCGTCCCGATCAAGTGTAAATGGATAATAGAACACGACATAGTGAATGGGACTATATCGATATACTTTACTCAGCAATACACTACCAGTGGCTTGACGTTCACGGAGTACATGTATTATGACGAGTCTTACAAGTTGGGCGAGAGGAGAGCGCTCACCGTCACCGAAGATAACATCACCAGGATCAAGTGGCTACAGGTTGGTTTCTTTTTACCAAGTTGATATTATTAAAACTTTCGCGTTTCATAATTGAAAAAATAATACATCACGGAAATTTAACGTGTTGATTTCGATTTTTTATTTGCCTATTTTACCCGACGTTTAGGCCGTGTTGCAAGTGTTGTTACCGTGGTCCCGGGTAGAGTGGTGTCTCGGTGTACTGGCTCCGTTGGGGCAGAAAATTCTTCCTCTACCCTCACATTTCTACACACAACACAGGTGAACGCGCACCTAGACGCACCACACTCGCCGCACGCGCCGCAGTCATCGCATTTTCTCTTGGCCCCGCGCTATACGCGCCGAACGCGCCGCACGCATTGTATCCACTTCTGTACATCTTGAACTATATTTTCATACGGATACGGATCATGTTGCCGCGCCGCCCGCATCGCCCACCGAGTCTGATGACGTCATCCGCACGCGCTGGTGGCATCCGTATACCTACAGCATTTTGCTGAAATGCGGCGCGTGCGGCGAGTGCGGTGCGTCTAGGTGCGCGAGGCTGCATACGATTTCATATAAAGTTTTATAAAATGTGATGACTGCGGCGCGTGCGGCGAGTGCGGTGCTTCTAGGTGCGCGTTCACCTTAAGAGCAGACTCTAGTCAACAGGAATTTGAAAAATAGGTATTTGAAGAAACTATTGCCGTCGCGTCACCTCCAACCTCACCCCGTAAAGTGCGAAAGGGACAACTGCAGCTCAGGCTGATTTTACCTACAAAAACTTTGACTAAAAGACGTTTCGTATTCTGCTGTTTTCTTCATGAAAACTTGTCTGATCTGAAAAATTCTTATATCAAAATTTAGAGGAAAAGTATATATATGCTCCTATCCTTTCCTTTTTTGTTAAAAACTTATAAATTTTGTCTGAAAGTCTTCTGAACATGGCGGTAAAAACGGGCATTTTTTTCGGCTTTTTGGATTGTCATATTTCTTTTTGTGATTATGTTTTGGAAAAAAGGAAATGATACAGGCACGTATTAATTAGACCTAGATTTTATGGAAAAAAATCATTGCACTAGAGGCATTATCCACGAAGAAAACAGCAGAATGTGTTTGTATGGAGAAAGTCTCACTAGAGTCCCCACTTAATGGTGTCCATAATCTGTAAGTTCGCCGACTACACAAAACGCGGTAAAAGTTTTTGAATCACTGGATTCCACGCCGCGGATAATTTTTAACCGTCATCTCGATTGAACGTTTTGTGTTTTTTAATTTCAATCGCTTCACGCACAATTCTTGAATAGAAGTGGCGTTCCGTGTAGATGACTTGTGGCCGATGAAATTCGATCCAGTGATTGCTGCCGCCTTCTAATAGGTTTTCGTAAGTTGATATTTATGTAAAACAATTTATGTACCTACTTACTTTGCCCAATTAACCAATGTAGATGATTACACATAACCCCGTGTCGATGCGTATTTAGTTTCAGTGTCATGTCTACCGATGTCCTTAATGGATGTCATGTATACTATTCGCGACAATCTTGGAACCAATTTATCAAAGTGTAAGCAAATAGAATGCACATTTATTTCCTTAAAAACTTCTGCGAGAGGAAGTACAGATAAGTGTGATAAATAGCGGTAAATTGTTATTATAATGGAAAATTGCGCACGATACTGCGTCGAGCGGCTCACTGTGTGCAGGAGGGTAATAATGTGCCACATTACTGTAATTATTCAACGAGAAAACTTCTATAAAGAGTTTGTCGTCGACTGCACCGCGGTGCGATCAGAAAATAATTTTGTTCAGTTTTAATCACTTGGAGCGAACATGATGCTTGAACTTGAGGTTATAACTTCTTGTTTTGGTTTGTTTTTTGTGTTTTAGGTAATTATTTTGTATTTACTTTCAAGCCTTTCCATGCAGGGGCATTTTTAAAATAACCAACAAATTTAATTTTATTTATTGCATAACTGAGATATTTTAAACATTTCATGAGAAGCGTAACGTTTAGTAAAGTCTCAGAAAGAACTTGTTTAAATGATGCTTCGAAATTGCGGACATCAAACAACTGCTCGCTTGCACGGAGCCGAAACAAATACGTCTTAGTTTTACTATTCTTAAACTTTATAATATCTCATTCTACCTTTACACACCCCTCTTTAATATCGTCTCATTCAGTTCTAAAATGTGGGGAGGTATTGTATTGTAACGGTATCCCATAAAAGATGACGCTACTTTAGCCAGCCTTAAACCTGGTTGAATTAATGGTACCTATTTCTATTAACATATTATGATTATAATTTGATTGAACGTTTTAAAGTATTAATTTCATAGCTGTTTGCACTCTTCGAACTAATTTAATGAATAGTTTAATGTTTAAATGCAATATAAGTATACCTCCGATAAAACACTGCACTCAAATTAAATGTAGGTACAAATATTTTCCATAAATTACCAGCTTGGCACCGAAACAAGCTAACAGCTTAACTCTCTACCAATAAATTAGTTGTTTATTGCCACAGATTTTTGGCTTTTACACATATGACGCGGAAATCCGCTTCGTATCGCATGGAACTGAAACAGGCCGGAACCTAACCAAGCGTTACATAACGCTAGTGAAACACACAGACTAATCAAATATTGACCGTGGGAATGAGCCAGTATGTCGCATACATGTTAGATGGCAACCGTGGTATAACTGACCTTTGATATAACGAATGAAGTTCGCATATCACTCTTGTAATGAAATGGATTGATTTCATGTAACCTTGTGAATCAATAGGTATCTGTAAATTGAAAAGTATAGCCATTGTCACATGTCATGTTGTTTATTAAACAATCGACCTTTTTATTGCCAATGATAACATCAATAGGAACAGTATTATTTGTTTTCGATGAAATAAATAACACCACGTAACTCTACAAGACAAGAAAAGTTTTACTGACGTTACTAGGTGTATTTGCAAAGATATAAACTCTCATTACCCACTTATTCACATTTTATAAGTAGTAATTTAATGGCTTTAGTTATTCAAATTATAGTTTGTATCCTGGTACGAGATCATCCGATTACAGAACAAGAATAGGTTAGTTCTCTACAAACGACACAGCATATTAGGACCAGCCTACAGCTGCTGACCAAAATCTTGAAATAATTTTAAATGAGATAAGTGTTATTGCTCTCACCTCTGGATCCTATTTTCATTGTAATTGACCCTCACGCTGAGCGGTGACATTGTAATCCAGAAAATACTCGCAAACGCGATTTATAAAGCCTCTTAGCTTTACTGAGAGCAAAAGTGTTTGCAAACAGTACTTGGATATAGCCTGGTGACAGTGGAATCAAGTACAACGGACGCGGGACACAATTGTTCAGGTTTAGCTGCTTTTTGTTCTGTTAGTTCATGCTTTGAATATCGGCTTCTGTTAGCTTCCACTTGATCTTACCGGTATTGTTTGTTCTGGTACCAGCTGAATATTTTAATGCCACCGTATTATGCAGGATTTTATTTGCGAGGATACGTACGAAAATAATGAGGTGAACAAAGTTGAGAATTTTGTTTTGGTCTCAGACCAACAAAAAAAGATAGACGGCGCGTCGCGAACATCATAAGTGAAGCCACAAAACCATGCTCCTCCGTGTAAATATACACGCTCACGCACACACCTACACTAAAACCATGCTCATCGCTCTTAGTACGTTACGAGTCGTCGTCTAGCTAACATAAATGAATTATGCCTTCATGTGTTGTGAAAACTTGTAAAAACAATAGCAAAGCACATAAAAAGACTCATGGAATCACTTTTCACTTGTAAGTACTTGAAATAACATCGTTTATTTATTAAATATACTATGAATTTTAGGTTACTTGGAACAAAAAACCTCAACGAACGCAAGCAGTGACATAAAGCGCGAGGGTTGCCATAATGCGATTTAAAATTTCCCCATTCGATTAAACAAATTTTATTTGATTTCTTACTTCGAGTTATATTCCTGTTTTCTTTTTTTATGTTTTTAATATTTTAGATTCCCAAATAATAATGAAACTAAAAGAAAATGGATAGTAGCTATAAGAAATAGTCGGAATGATCCAGAATGGCTGCCATCGAAAACCAGCGTGGTTTGTTCCGATCATTTTGAAAATAACGACCTCTACACAACTAATCGTGGACTTCGCCGTGTGACCAAAACCGGATATCCTAAAAGGGTATGTACAATTTAAAAAAATAGTTTTCATCTACACCATAATTAAACATAGGCAGTATTTTTTCCAATTTGAGTTAGTTTCTTAGCTTAGACTTGCTAATTATAATACTACTGTCTATCTACTGATTTTTTATATTTTAGATGTTATTGCCGTCGACCAATGTAAGTGTTGAAAACTCAGTGACACAAAGTTCAGCCTCTACGTTTGTTCAAGTATGTACCAATTCTTCACTCTAATCTTTCTAAAAAGGTTTTAATCAAAAGCTGCCATTCCATTACTCGTATAAAAAAGATATACCAGAATTTTTTTTGACTATTATGGCATTACTAAGTGCATTCTCAAAGTCTGTTCTCGTACGTATTTTCTTACCATTTATTTCTTGTTTTTAAGATTCGAGATTTTATTACAAAGTATGCTATTTATTTTGTAATATTTTTGTTAAAGGACTTACCTGATTTACCCATTGTGGCTGTCGAATGCACGGTATTACCAAGTGCATCCTCTGCATTTTTATCCGTATGTATTTGCCTGTTTCTTATTACTTGTTTTTATTACAAATTATACAAATACTTTTGTTATAATGTTGTTTTAGGACTTACCTGATTTACCAAATGCGGCTGTTGATCATATGGTATTACCAAGTACATCCTCTGCATTTGCTCCGGTATGTATTTTCCTGTCTGTTATTACTAGTTTTATTATAAATTATGCAATTAATTTTGTAATAATGTTGTTATAGGACTTACCTGATTTACCCATTGTGGCTGTCGAATGCACGGTATTACCAAGTGCATCCTCTGCATTTTTATCCGTATGTATTTGCCTGTTTCTTATTACTTGTTTTTATTACAAATTATACAAATACTTTTGTTATAATGTTGTTTTAGGACTTACCTGATTTACCAAATGCGGCTGTTGATCATATGGTATTACCAAGTACATCCTCTGCATTTGCTCCGGTATGTATTTTCCTGTCTGTTATTACTAGTTTTATTATAAATTATGCAATTAATTTTGTAATAATGTTGTTATAGGACTTACCTGATTTACCCATTGTGGCTGTCGAATGCACGGTATTACCAAGTGCATCCTCTGCATTTTTATCCGTATGTATTTGCCTGTTTCTTATTACTTGTTTTTATTACAAATTATACAAATACTTTTGTTATAATGTTGTTTTAGGACTTACCTGATTTACCAAATGCGGCTGTTGATCATATGGTATTACCAAGTACATCCTCTGCATTTGCTCCGGTATGTATTTTCCTGTCTGTTATTACTAGTTTTATTATAAATTATGCAATTAATTTTGTAATAATGTTGTTATAGGACTTACCTGATTTACCCAATGCGGCTGTTGATTACACGATATTACCAAGTACATCATCTGCATTTGTATCCGTATGTATTTGCCTGTCTCTTATTATCTGTTTGATTACAAATTATGCAATTAATTTTGTTATAATTTTGTTATAGGACTTACCTGATTTACCCAATGCGGCTGTTGAATGCACGGAATCACCAAGTGCATCCTCTGCATTTGTATCCGTATGTATTTGCCTGTCTCTTATTACTTGTTTTTATTACAAATTATGCAATTCATTTTGTTATAATATTGTTATAGGACTTACCTGATTTACCCAATACGGCTGTTGATTACACGGTATTACCAAGTTCATCCTCTACATTTGCTCCGGTATGTGCTCTCCCGTAAAATTATGAATAAGTTGCATGTTTTAACTGAAAAAAATACAGCTTCAAAAACAAACATTTGTATTCTTTTATTTTAATGTTTGTTTAAGGTCTTACCTGTCTCACCTGCAATGTCCAAGATATCAGATGAAGAGCAAATAACCTTCGATACACCTAGGAAGCATAAATTGAGACAAAAATTGAATTTGAAGGACAAAATTCTAAGTAACAACAAGAAAAAAATAAAAATATTACAACAAAAGGTCAGGCGTCTCAAAAACAGGAACAAGTCTCTTAAAGATATAATATGTACTTTACAAAAAGAAAATTACATTAGTCCGGAATTGTATAACTCATTAAATGGAAATATTGCAATAATAGACATATTCAATAATTTGAACAGGAAAAAATTAAAAAAGGCCATCAAATACACACCCGCAGTAAAAAAATTCTGTCTAACTTTAAATTACCATTCTCCTAAAGCTTATGAATATGTAAGAAATTCTTTTAATACCTGCCTCCCTCATCCGAAAACACTATGTAGGTGGTATGGATCTATAAAAGGAGAACCAGGATTCACAGATGAGGCTTTTCAGGCCTTAAAGGCCAAATCCCAAGTGAGCGACCATCGTCCCCTTTGTTCTTTGGTGTTCGATGAAGTAGCCATTAGGTCTCAAAAAATTTGGGATGGTAAAAAGTATATAGGATTGGTGGATATGGGTTCAGGTGTAGACGAATCAGCACCTTTAGCTACACAAGCTTTAGTGTTCTTGTTGGTAGGAATTAACCACAGATTCAAGATCCCTCTAGGATATTTTTTAATCAATAGTATGTCGGGGGAACAAAAGGCCAATCTCATCAAACTTTGTCTTATAAAGTGTTTTGAATCTGAAGTTGACGTCGTGTCCCTCACGTTTGATGGGCATACCACAAATTTCACGGCAATCGAGCAGCTTGGGTGCAAAATTAAAGATCCGGCAAATTTAAAAACTACCTTTAAACATCCGGCAGATGACTCAGATGTTGCTTGTTTTGTTGACCCAAGCCATGTAGTGAAACTGATAAGAAACCAATTTGAGGCCAAAAAAGATTTCCAAGACATTGACAACAAAAACGTTGCTTGGCATTATCTGGTAAGTCTAAACGAATTGCAGAATGAGGAAGGCATTCATTTGGGCAACAAATTGTCGAAACGACATATTAATTTTAGAAGCCAGATAATGAAGGTTAAACTCGCAACTCAATTGTTCAGTGAAAGTGTCGCTACTGCCCTGAAGACTTGTAGGGAAGAACTAAAGCTGCCAAAGTTCAAAGATTCAGAACCAACCGAAATCTTCATTAAAAAAATAAACGACATGTTTGACATATTTAATACGAGGTCTATGAGAAAGTTTGACTTTAAAAAACCGCTTTGTGAACGTAACAAAAACATAATTTTTAATTTTTTGGAAAATCTTGAGAAGTACATATTAGAGCTTAAAGTAAAATCAGTTACTAAACGCAAAGTTACACAAAATGGGCGGCCTACCTTTTTAATAACACGCATGTATAAACCAGTGATTGAGGCAAAATGTAAAACAGGATTTTTGGGCATACTTATTAATATTAAGAGTTTGAAGAGTCTTTATCACAAATTAGTAGATACCGAAAAGACACTTGTATTTATTCCTGTATATAAAATAAGCCAAGACCATTTAGAAATAATGTTTACATCAATTAGAATGCAAGGTGGTTTTAACGACAACCCAAATGTACGCCAGTTTAAAGGAAGCTACAGAAAATTGCTTTGCCATTTGGAAATAAAATGCTTGACAACAGGCAATTGTGTCCCGTTGGAAAGCATTGCTATTTTGAACTGTCCATCTTCCACTGTTGTCATTAATACAACCGCGAGCTCTTATAGACATGAAGAAGAAGATGAGGAAGCAACGAGTTTGGAGTTTCTTCAAGAAATTAAAGAAGATACTCAGGACCTTGCTAAAAGACTAAATGTCCCAGAGTTTGATGATTATAAAAACTTGATAATAGGATACATTGCAGGAGGGACAGCACATTATATTTCAAAAATAATTAAATGTGAAAAATGTCTTAATAGCTTATTAGCTAGAGACAGATATGACTTTCACAAATTAATTTCTTTAAAAAACAAAGGTGGTCTGTGTTTTCCTTCCAAGGATGTATTCGAAATATGTCTGGTGTGCGAAGTTATAATAAGAAAAATTACAAAAGAGAAAATTTGTATGGTTAAAGAAAATCAGTACAAAAATATAGTAACAAAAATTTTAGAATCATTTTTAGGAAACGAGAAAATTTTCGAAGACTTGGACCTTGACCATAATTTTGCAGGGAATGAGCATAGAGTCAATTTAATAAAATGTGTCATTGAAAAATATTTAAACATACGATTTCACCATGTTTCCAAACTTGAAACAATTTCACAAACCTTAAAATCTAAAAGGCAGCAATTTAAAAAATTGACTCAACAACAAGGTTTTTAAAAGGGAATATGCATGTGAAGTGAAGGTTAATAAAACATGGGTTCTTTGTTCGTCACCATTTTATCTTTGTATTACTTTTTGGAGTCAGTGATTTTGTTATGGTGGTATTATTGAATTTAATAAAGTTGATTGAAAATATAATTACCTATATTATTTCAAAACAATTTACATAATGACTCATACACTTGACGATGTTATGATTTACGCTTCAGCAACCTTATAATATAATTTCTATGAGCATGGTTAAAGGAAGAAGCTGTATTTCACTTCGTCCGATCCCAAGACACTGTCACAGGCAGGGCTAACTTACACCTAAACATTTACCCAAAAGTAGAACTAAATATGCTAATTTTAACTAATGCACACTACACACCCTCACACATTAGCGCACTGTCACCCCCCACATCAAACAAATACGCGCACTTTTTTCTCTGTATAACGCTCGTTCACTTATAGTTTGCTTTTTCAATTATTTAAAACTTATCTATTTATATTTTGTTTTGAGTGAAGTCTCCTAACACAAGCAAGGCTTGCATAAAAGATGATCTCCAAATCATAAATTATGTAAAGCCACTTTCTAATTGTTTTTTTTTTATTTTAAATAAATTTTGAGATGTATTAAAAAATGTTTTTTTTTTTTCGAAATTGAAGTTCATCTAAACAATTAAGTGCAAAACCATACTCAACAATATCTTACTCGAACAATATTATCCTACCCACACAATAATATTATTACCCATTTTATAGGGAAAAAAATTAACAAATGGCAACCCTTCCAAACACACATAGATAAAAATGTGGCTTCACTTTTGGTGTTCACGGCGCTCCGTCTATCTTTTTTTGTTGGTCTGAGGTTTTGGTCGTAAAAACACAACAATAATCAAATGTTAACCTCAATACAATATGCGCTGTAAAATATTTCTTATTCCATAAAATGAAACAAAAAAAATACAAATAAATTACTGATACCCAATTATACCTCTTTTCCCTATAGGGATTATTTCTTTTGTTTGATATAAGGACCCTTTGGAACAGGATGTTTCCATTTCATGTAAATTAAATTGACCCTGAAATACTACAATAATGTTTTGCTCCCAAATTATTTTTTCAAACGAGATGATGTTTATGTTTTCTGTTGTTATGTGTATGTGACAAGGGTCGAGCGGTCGAGACCTTCGTCAGTTGACTGCGCAAGGAGCCGACCGTGAGGAAAGCTATTGGCGGCAAAAAGTGAGGCCAGACTTAAAATTGTTGATTTTATATGGTTGAGTTTGAAATTCCCTCAAGATGCAGCAATTTTTGCAAAATTAATAATTTTGTGTCTCATACAGATGGTAGAACTCTATAGAATGGTAGGATTTGATATCAAAATTCAATTCAAAACTGTAGATATGTACTTATTAATTCTTTACCCAGATAAGGCGACGGGCTTTTAATAATAGATCGTATTCACTATTCGATCTATTTGCGACTAAATGCAGGTGTCCAATGAATTGAATGCATAATCGATTGCAATGCGATTCAAATTTGTTGCTGAAGCCATTTTTAGGTCAATCAAGTGATTCTGAAATAAATCTGGTATTGTAAGCCACTGAGCTTTATTACTATATCGTGCTCAATTTAAACATAATCGTACTCGTAGTTCTGTTCTACTATTTCTACTCACTTACTTTGACAAAATGTAGCCAAGTTAAATAATGTTGCCATGTTGATGACACATTTTCTGCCTTTTTTTATATTTTTCTATTATTATAAGTTTTGTAAGAATGCCCATAGTCCGAGAGCGACCTTTGTCCCGTAACCCCTATAACACTTTTAAGCAAGCGTTAACTCAAATATCAAGGGTTCATTAGATTAAAACTTAATTCTTTAATTAATAATTCAAATAATATATACAATTGAATATTTCTAATCTTATGACTAATAACAAAACAAACTTACATACAAAAGGAATGATGGATGAAACGCGTCAGAGACAAAACATACTACAAACAAGAAACATCTATAGATATTAGTAATTCATCATCCATCAGACTATTTATGTTTTTTCTATGTTTACACCATTTACTGCATCCGTTTTAAAAAACAAAGAGATCCTGTATTTCTTGGTATTTGTAAAGAAAATTAAGAGGATGGTTATATTTCTGTTCACAAACTTATAGCATCATAATATATATTTAATGTGACGTTTAACGAAAGATTAAAAACCTAATATTTTAATTGTAACTAATGCGTGAATGCGTCATAAATTCAGCTGCACATGTTTAGACAGTAAGTGACTAATGCGTGAATGCATCATAAATTCAGCTGCACATGTTTAGACAGTAAGTGACTAATGCGTGAATGCATCATAAATTCAGCTGCACATGTTTAGACACTAAGCAAACTCTAACCTAGTGAGCCGATGATGGCTTAATGGATAAATCTACTGTAAATGAAATAAAATGGGTTAAGTGAACCTAAGTTACCTACTTATCTACATAGAATTTGAAGCTGCTTACTAAACGAACACAACTTTACACCAAAATAACACTAACTTGTAATTTCTAACTCCAGCCACCAGCGGCTCCTCCTATCTAATAAGATAAAGAAGTTACACAATTATGCAAACCTGCTATCTACACACTGTGCGCCCAGCTCGAGAGGTATTTCAGAAACTTTATTCCACGTTCGGTACTCTGACGTCCTCTGTTTGTACCGCTAACTCTTGGTGTCGCTATTTGCTAGGACCCTCTTCTTTGCTTTGAATTGAAGTAATATTAATAAACATGGTTATTAAATAATTGATTTAATTTTGGAAGATTAACTTAATTAATTTTTAATGACTTCAAAAGCAGGATCTAGATTCGTCGAAATCTTTTATTTTTTTATGTATGTTCCCAGATTACTCAAAGACGCCTAGACCGATTTGAAAAATTCTTCTTTTGTTTGAAAGAATATACTGCCAAGATGGTCTCATGGTCACCAGGTCGAGGGAACTCCTGAAATATTATAGGCATACATATAGAACTGGAACTCTGAAATAAAACAATGTAACCTAGTCTCGTTTGGGCTTATTGTAATCGTCATGATATGTACTTTGGCTATAAATGATTTCCATAATTGGTTGTACCTATCAAAACTAAAAAAGATAAATAAACCGTCCCGTTTTAACCCTTTAGGTAAGGTAAAAAATCATATTAACAAAAAAAACAAACCTACTTCCAAAGCAAAACACTAGAAAGTTATTTTTCGCTTTTGTAGTGTTTTGCTTCGGAAGTCGGTTTTATTATGATGAATCGATGGAATCTTCGCCATGTAACCTGGAATCACCACTTGAATCCTTAGTAACATTAATTATTAAATTCTTGAGCGCACAAATTGTGCATAATATTTGTTTCAATGTGTTATATCGATTAAAATTTATTCGTAAATAAAGACGACTATTGTAAGAAATCGAATCGGTACCGCACTAGTTCATCACTAAATGGTTAGTTGTTTAGCTGTCAAATGTAAACTTACAGGCTGATCGGAGAGTAACAATTAATAATGAACAAGTTAGTTGTGATCCAACTACACTTCACGTCATACTCAGTGAATAACAAAGTAGAAGAAGAAGCCCACAATCACAAATTGAACGACAGAGAATCAGATTGCGACTCGCGATCTTTAATCGAGTACAATAAACGTGATGAAAACAGGGACCAACTCTAAGCGATTATCGATTATCTACTGAATACGAGAGTAGAATTTTAAATCAAGATCAAAAGAATTGTGCTATTTAAGTGAAGGACGGTATTATGCGATAGTGTGTTATGGGGTCGCTTTGTTGTGAGTGAGAGCCTTTCGATGTATACTTAGTCTAAACTATTACGGCGTGAAAGCCTTTTTCTAACATCGTTCGAGCCGCTCAATAGTTTTTGTTTCTGTTTGGGTTCACACTAAATTTTCATGGGGATGGTGTGAGAATCTATTTTTCATTTTGTAAAAGTAATATAAACAAGGGAATTTCGGTAACTTAATAGTACAACCATTCCTAGAATAAGGTATTCATTGACTGAATTGCAATTTAACTGTAATTAATAATACTAAAGGCCCAAACATTTTCTGAAATTGCCAGATTATTGCTAAAAGAGAATTCCATTTATTCACTTCAGAATGAATTGCAAAAATATTCCTGAGAAGACCACATAATATTTCCAAACCACTGAAGACCAAGTAGGCGGATCAAAGTCCGACTAAACACGTAGATAAGTTAGGTTAGTTGAACAGTTAGTGTTAAATCGCAACTCCTTCTCGCCCTATCCAGGATTAAAAAAAAAAAAAACGATTCTGACCTATCACTATAATATTTACTCAACTACGGAGAAGCTAACAGGAGGCTTATTTTACTTTCCAAGCTGACAACTAAAACGAATACTATGAGTAAACAGCAAAAATCAAAATACAATAAATAAAAAAAAATATTCCTAATTTAAAAGACGACATAACCGCAAAATCAAATTCTCTCAAAAGGTTCAAAAGAATATGTCACTGAGTGTACCTGTCGCGCCGCCGCTTACGTACTTTGTGCCTGTATGTAACATGTCATCCACATCATCGCTTACCAACAGGTGAGACGGTGGTCAAGTGCCAGCTTATAACACATAAAAAATGTCTGTATCACGTGACGTTGTTTATGAAACGAGCGTTTGTGAGCTCAGTACACACAACATGCAACCGGCACAATAGTGGAGATGATATTAAAGTGATTTGCGTCATAATTATGTATTTCTTTATACATGTAGTTTGAAGAATCGACAATCACAATGGAAATAAATTATGGCAACAACATGCTGCAGAGCTTGTACCACACAATTTCATTATTTGACTCGACTGAAACTAGGAGCTGATGTTGCAGCACTACGGAAATCCAATCTCTTCCTAGGTTTGGTTCGTTAATTCGATGAAATAAGATTTTATTTGATAAGACTGCGGTAAGCTATTCGTTAATGGTCGCCTGACTGAAGATTTAACTTATTTCTGCTGATGGCTTGCTTGACCATGAATGAGATTGTATTATTATGTACGGTTATTTAAGGCAGAACGAAAAAATCTAATTGTTTGTAAACTTCATTTGAAAGTTAAAACGGTTGTTACGCGGAGTTTAAACCGGTTTCATTTTAGGAAATGTTGTATCTTTTAGAAAATAATATTTAACTTTTACCAATTTGTATTGTTAAAGATAATCTGATCTGACAGTCTTTTGTGACAGTATGTATACCTACGAATTAAAATATCTTAGCTGAGGTGAATCTAATCTAATATGAAAGTAAAAATCACTCGTCATCCCACCGGCACCACCACCTGAGACTTTAAATATAACTGGCGTCATGGGGTGCATTACAGTACACCTCAGCTTAATCTTTTGGGGCATCCAAGCGTGGTGTTATATATGTAGCATTTATATTTAGCAAAGGTTGAAAACAATGAGACGTTTGTTAGACTTGGCAATGAGATGCATTTGAAACATAGGTGTGGTTTATACACTGATGGCTCGTAGGATCTCAATAATATTTTAACATTAAAAGTAAAGCAAAAGAGTATGATATTGCTCGATTTCAAGCTCGCATGTTGCATACTGTGATTGTTACGGAATACTTCTAAATAGCATTTTATTCAAACATTGACTGTGGTGAGAGCTTATGCCTTAGCCCTTGAATATTTTTCCGGCATTCAGAATCGTTGATTGATGAAAATGTTTCTAGCGATTTTAAAGTTTTCGAAAAATTCAGAAGGGTAGTTTTCAATAGAGCTTTTAGATAGAGTGATGGAATCAAAATGGCTAAACAAACTGTGTAGTATGGGCCGGTCTCATTTGAACTAACTTTTACCAGCGCGGTGTTTGTTACTTATTGGTGTTTTTTTTTTAAAATTTGCTGCATATTCTGTGACAGAAGCCTTTTTTCCTCGCTCACCCTTTCTTTTTATTTTTTTGTTTATTTACGAATACTTCTCTTTTGAGTTACAAATATTTTTTATTTCATTATTTCTTTCTTTTCACTAAGTTTTACTGGTTTGTTTAGTTTAAGTAACATTTTTGAGATATCCTTTTCATTATGCATGGGTTACGGGACATCTCACAACAAAACATGTTTTTATTTTACCCTTTGAGGTATTAGATATCTGTCTTATTTTATTTCACATAACATCTGCTGGTCTGCGGCCCCATGACCTACAAACACAATAAATGTGTTGGGACACATTCCTTTAAAAAAGACTGATACTTGGAGAAAGTTTTCTTCCTAGAAGGATTTGGGTCTTCGAGAGAAGGAATCGATCGCAAGAAAACTGCACACAATTTTTGCTTTTTTTTATTTTCACTTTATGAATATTAAGAAAGCTTGTACTTTCGCTACCAAATCTCTGAAAGTCCTTTTGATTGTTTCAGGTACGTGATGTCACAGTAATTTGTAAATGATAAATGACAAATGATTTTATTTCTGTAAATTGGTTTGTACAAACGCTTTTACATGTCTAACATGTTTTTTTTTTTAAAACTAGATGAGGTCGGCGTTTCCTATCAGACTACTCTGATAAGAAAGGCCGAAACAAACCCAGAGGTCACAGTCTCTTTTAAAGTCCTGACAAAATCTTGGTTAGATCATGTGAAGACCATGTAGACTCATGTCTGAAATGGTCCTTTGAGGAAAAAACCAGCCAGATTGAGTGGACCTGTCCAGTCAGTGCATGCATTTGTCAATAACCGAGCAGCTCAACTCAGAATTTAAGGAGTTCAACGATTCGACGAACAATACCAAAGAAATGACATTCGGGTAGGCCGCATAAACTACTCAAACTGCCAGACCATGATTAAAAACTAAGATAAATTAAAAACAAAATAATGATCCACATCTTCACATTCACAATAATTAAAATAAAATAATATAATACTTTAAAAAGTAAATATTCTTGTCCTTGCAAGAAAACAAATAAAAAACAAATGTATAAAAAATAACAAAAACCATGGTGCAAAAGATTTAAAAAAAATTATAATAATTGGAGCAGCTCACTCCCAAGCCGTTTTATCGGCAACGTTATCTTTAATGCATTAAAACGCTTTTTGGCACAACTGACGTTTAAATAATGATTTGAATTTATTAAGACTTAGATTTTGTACGTGGCTTGGAACCTTATTATAAAAGCATACACATTGACATCTAAACGAGCCACCTAATTTCTTGAGCCTTGTTGTAGGTACTACAAATTTGTTTTTGTTCCTAGTATTTATATTATGGATATCACTGTATTTTTTAAACAATTTTATATTTTTATGGGCATATAAAAGATTTTTATAAATATACTGAGAAGGCACAGTCATTACATTAATCTCCTTAAATTTCTCTCTGAGAGAGTGTCTCGGGCTTAATTTATAAATTGATCAAACAGCTCTTTTCTGCAAAACAAAGATAGTCTCGATGTCGTCGGCATTTCCCCACAACAGAATACCGTACGACATTACACTATGAAAATAGCTAAAGTATACTAAACGGGCTGTCTCTGTCAATTAAATTACGAATTTTTCTAACAGCATATGCTGCGGCGCTTAGCTTCTTTGACAATTTATCTATATGTGGGCTCCACTGAAGCTTAGCATCCAAAGTTAAACCTAAGAATACTGTGCTATTTTCAGGATTTAATTCTTCACCCGTTATCAGCACATCAGTTTTCACCTGCCTAACGTGGGGTAGGGTAAACTTAATGCATTTGTTTTTTTTTCATTAAGTAATGTTAACATGGAACCAGTGAACTACTTTTGAGATCGCGCTATTTACATCGTCAGTAACCAGCTGCTGACGAAAAAAAAATTCTAGATACTTCACAAAAGTGAAGTATTATCCGCAAACAACACTATATCATGGTTATCCTTTATGAGGTAAGACAAATCATTAATATAAATAAGAAACAAGAAAGGACCAAGAATCGAGCCCTGCGGGACTCCCATTGTTACTACAGATCCGGGAGATCTTTATCCATTAACGTCAATGCTTTGAATCCTATTACTCGAGTATGAAGTAAGAAGATCCAGAGCGCTGTGCCGCGTCCCGTAGTGGCGGAGTTTCCTGATTAGGGTTTCATGAAGAACACAATCAAATGCTTTGGACAAATCACAAAAGATTCACAAGGCATCGCACTTATCCTCCCATGCATTATAAATATGTCCCAAAAGCTCAACACCGGCAACATCTGTAGTTGAATGACTCCTTGTAAAACCGAAATGTTTGCTAAGTAATAATTTATTTTTTTATAAAAAATCTTTGCAATTAATCTAAAATAAATTTCTTAAAATATTTCACTAAAAGTAGGTAGTACTTAAATAGGTCTATAATTTGTAGGGTCTGATGTACTACCTGATTTAAACAAAGGTATTATTTTACTATTTTTCTTTAGGTCAGGCAACTCCCCACAGTCGATACAATTATTAAAGATAATAGCTGAACTAGGTGCGACAATATCAATAATAGACTTAGCAACTTCAACAGAATGACCCCACAGATCAGCAGTCTTTTTAACATTTAAAGTGTGAATGGTTTTAATTATGTCTCTACAAGTATTATGTTCAAAAATAAATTCCGAATCGCAAACATTAACATTTTTTTTTAGCAAAAAGTATATCTACTACTTAAAAAGTCAAAAACTCTGTGTAAGATTATTCGCCTCACGTAGCGTGTGATATTTACCAATGTAGCATGTATACTGTGCAGCTCTATGTAAACTGTTTCACGTGCTCTGCGTACGCTACTTACTCTGTGTCCTTTGCACTGAGTTCTATAAATGTATTTAAAAAAAAAAAAGGTTATTATAATATTCTTTGCTAATTATTGGTCGCATTTAACTACGTGGGTTATAAGAGTTTAGACAGCCCTGTGGGTGTGGGGTCTGAACTTAATTTAAAACATTATGGAATTAATACAGCCCTCGGCTATCTTAAAAAAGCTCTGAAAGCTAATAAAACTTCAGAACTGGGTTTAAAAACATAAGAACCATCAGATTTATTTCATTATAAAATATTACTGTGATTTAACGTTAATTTTTAACACATTACATAAAAGATTACTGTATTTTTCATTTTACAAAATCCCTAATAAATAATTTGGTCAATTTTCAAGTAGCAGTAAACTATTTTGTCCCACTATTACCCAATTACGTTCTCTGGAAGCTATCCTGGTCATGGAAGCCACAACCGCACTTTATTTATTGTGTGACTAACAGATTTAATAGTGAAAGTAAATTAGAGCTTCCTCACTTTATTAGTTTGATTAGACTCTGATCAGTGGAGCAGTGGATGAACAGAAATGTGTTATTAGAGTTGCTCATTTAAATTTTGTGCGTATTTTCAACCGACTTCAACAACGGAGGTTCCCAATTCGACAATATGTTTTTTTTTTGTATGTTTGTTACGCGAATTATTGAGGACCAATTATGAAAATTCATTTTGTGTTTGAAAAGGTATACTCACGAGGTGGTCTCATGGTCACCAAGTCAGAATCTGATTATGGGATCCCATGGAAATCGAGGGAACTCCTCAAATATTATAGGCATATTTTATATAAAACTATTTTGGTATTTTCATCAACAATGCAATCTTAAATGGTCACTGGAACTCCTTAATAATAAGTATGTCACGGGTATAAGATATCTCGAATAGTTAACCGACTATGATGAAGCATATACTCATAAATAAATGGAACTGATGAAAATAATAGTATCGAACTGATCTAATGATGATGCCGGCACTGGAACTTCGAAATAAAACAATGTATGCTAGTCGTGTTTGGGCTTATTGGAATTGTCATAAGATGTAAAAGAGAAATATAAACTTATTAACAAAAAAAAATAACCGACTTCCAAAAAAAACAAAACAAAGCAAAAAATAACTTACTTTTCCGAAGTCAGTGTCAAAAAATGTAAAACAATAGGTACCAAAGACAGCAACTTCGGAAAAGAACATTATTTTTCGTTTTGTGGTGTTTTTTTTTTTTGGCAGTCAGTTAATTTATTTGGTGAAAAGTTATTCAATCGACAGATGGCTTACGAGATTAGCTAATTTGAGGTCATGAGGTAGAGATTCCTTTTTACAAAAAAAAAAATTATGAGGAAAAAGGTGTTCTTGCCTGGCCTTAATTAGATTACGCTACACTGTGGACTAATTTCTGTGGCAATTGGAATCCAGATTTCAAAGCCAACACTGGATACTACTCCCAAATCATCAAGGAAATAAAATCTTTTTTTATTTTTATTAAATGATATCAATTCAACAATATTTACGGAAAAAGGTCTAACATTTCCGAGCCACATCGCTTATATAATTTATATGAGTTTGTTTAAAGATTTTCATTTCAAAATGGTGGACAAGGTTAAAGTCACTCCAGGCAATTAAGCTTTTAAAAGTCCCTAAAATTACGAAAATGGAGCCGTTATAGCCACACCACTTTATTCAAGTCAAGAAGAATCTCACATAAAAGTGAGTTACTAATAAAACACAAAAGGCAAGCGCTTTGTCTTGATTTTCCAAAAACTTTTCGCTGCCAATTTCTAGAGAAACCTTTGCTCTTTTTTCTTACAACATAGTTCGAGCTCTATCTTTCTATGTTAAGCAGAACTTCATTATAAATGCTGCGTCTGGTGTTGTAACTAGACTATCCATATTTACAAAGATAGTTGAGGATCCTAAACCAATACACTTTGGTTTCTCGTCGGCACGTGTCTATGGAGTGCTCTTAATTAACTATACACAACCTCTGTAGTGGAGCGTCTTCCTCGTTTTAATGGGGTTTTTCTAAGTAAACTTGGGTAGAGCTTTTCCAAGCATATCCAGGTTTGTTTTTCTAACGATTGAAAAGAATTTTCTACATCAGTCTAATAGTACCCATTTTTTTTTCTAACTCCTATCCTCGGTATTATCATGTCAACACTTGTACACTGTAGGCGTCTCAACAATTAATCAAACGCGAGTTTCACTTTCATAGCCCTAAAGTGTTGGCGTCGGTGACGCGTCCGGAATAAATGTGAAATTTATTCATGTGGAAGCAATGGCTGCAACTAAGTTTAGCAATTTATTATTCAAACACGTGCATGAGTCTTGTATTTGTAAAAAAAATGTTTTGAGATTCTGTCCGCGTAGTAATCAGAAAGACAACCATTAATAAAATGACTGCTTGCGTCTTCCTTCGTTTTCACTTCTTGACGATTATTATGTCACAATAAAAATTATATTACACATTGTATTACCATCCCAGTCAAACCGTCCCTGTTTATTGTCGTAGCTTTTATTTGTTTCAGCTTTTATTTCGTGTTTTATTGTCATCTGACATCCATTTAGTGGACAGACCGATGTCCTCGCACGACCGCCGTAAATACTTTATTTCCTGGCGCGGCAAGTGAATCCTGCCAAACATATTATGGATCTGACGCAGAATGTCCCATTCGCAAAAAGTCCCGTTGTCGCAGAAGGTCCCATTCGCAGAATGTATGCCATAAAAAGACGGACCTTTAAGACTATGGCCATAGTACTACCTAGACTCTAGAGTCATAAAGGTGATTTAAGATTTTTATGAGATCGTGAAATCCAAATTTTAAATTAGGTCTATCATCAATTCGGGTTTATCGTGAACATTGACACAGATTTTTTAACTGTGGATCAGAGACCATAAGACTCTAACCTGCAACTTATTAATCATGCCAACAAAGTGATAAAATAAAATAATGATATTTTTTTTGTTTACCTCCTGTACACGTAAAGTGATGATGTTTTTTCCTCTACTATCCCTTGGTGTGAGGTATCGTTGGATAGGCCATTCAAAAATATTACGGGTCTGTGAAAATCGTTTCATTTACATGAGCAGATGCCGTTTTTAAAATATGACACCACTTATCCGTTTCACCTGTATAAATAAACTTTATTTACCTTATGTTTAAATAACATCCAAATGTATCTCCACATACAAAAAGGCGATTCAATATGAATTAAAATTCTAATATTATCACTAACACGTTAACTTCCCTCATGGTTATCGTACATTTCCTCTTATTTATGCGAAATTTTCTCCTGTTTATTCGAAATTAAATTCATTAATACTTTTTACACTTAACACTCCATTCCATATCAATTACAAGTTTGTAGTTTGGGCAAGTCGCATTATTTGAGTTCAAAGATTAAAAACAGTAGTAATGTTATTAAAACGACTTGGAATATTATTAATAGTGAAACGGGAAGATCTGGTAACCGAAATACTGACTACAGCCTGTCTATTAATGACAACATCATAAAATCAGACTCACAAGTCGCAGTGGCCTTTGAAAATTTCTTTTCGGATATTCCCATTTCAACTACTAAATCCCTAAACTCACCTTCTGTTGCTGAGTCTTTGCTAAAAGAAAATGTTAATGTCTGCGATACGGAATTTCTTTTTGAACATATTACTTGTAGACATAATTAAAACCTTTCACACTTTAAATGTTAAAAAGACTGCAGATCTGTGGGGTCATTCTGTAGAAGTTGCTAAGTCTATTATTGATGTTGTCGCACCTAGTTTAGCTATTATCTTTAATAATTGTATCGACTGTGGGGAGTTTCCTGACCTAATGAAGAATAGTAAAATAATACCTTTGTTTAAATCAGGTAGTACATCAGACCCAACAAATTATAGACCTATTTCAGTACTACCTACTTTTAGTAAGATATTTGAGAAATTAATTTTAGAGCAATTGCAAAGATTTTTTAATAAGCATAAATTATTACAAAAATTCAAAAAAAAATTCAAAATTCATTTATTTGCATAAATAAGGTACAGAAGGTTGGTAAAATGTACAAAATTGTTCTCTTATTCTGCCTTTAATTTCGGCGTGCAAATATAAATCAGAGTGACACATTTTAGTAAAAAATTGTTAATAATCATAATCATGCAGTCACTAAACAGATAAGCCCATTAAAATGTATTATTGCATTAAATAAATGTCAATATAATATGAAAAAAATAATAAAGATGTATGTGTCAAATGTCAAATAATAATAACCAAACACAAAACAATAACATTCATAATTTAAAAAAAAAAAAAAAATAAGGATAATAATCACAAGTGTCAATAATAATCATGTCAATAACTGGCGTAAGTCGCCACACAATAATAAAAACCAATGACAAAATAATAACAACCATAATTTCAAAATAATAATACTAAAGATAACAATCATAAGTGTCAATAATGGGCGAAATTCGCCACACAATAATAAAACCAATGACAAAATAATAACAATCATAATTTAAAATTACGGTGAAATTTAAATTACATAGCAAACAGTTCGGTTTTACAAGGGGTCGTTCAACTACTGATGCCGGTGTTGAGCTTTTAGGACATATTTATAATGCATGGGAAGATAAGTGCGATGCCCTGGGAATCTTTTTGTGATTTGTCCAAGGCATTTGATTGTGTTCTTCATGAAACGCTAATCAGGAAACTCCGCCACTACGGGATCCGGAACAGCGCTCTGGATCTTCTTACTTCTTACTTGAGTAATAGGATTCAGACTGTTGACGTTAATGGAAAAAGATCACCCGGATCTATAGTAAAAATGGGAGTCCCGCAGGGCTCGATTCTTGGTCCTTTCTTGTTTCTTATCTATATTAATGATTTGCCTTACCTCATAAAGGATAACCATGACATAGTGTTGTTTGCAGATGATACTTCACTTTTGTTTAAACTTAAACGGCAGCAGCTAGTTACTGACGAAGTAAATAGCGCGATCTCAAAAGTAGTTCACTGGTTCAATGTAAACAATTTACTCCTTAATGAAAAAAAAACCAAATGCTTTAAGTTTACCCTACCTCACGTTAGGCAGGTGAAAGCTGATGTGTTGATAAAGGGCGAAGAATTGAATCCTGAGAATAGCACAGTATTTCTAGGCTTAACTTTGGATGCTAAGCTTCAGTGGGGCCCACATATAGATAAATTGTCAAAGAAGCTAAGCTCCGCAGCATATGCTGTTAGAAAAATTCGTAATTTAACTGACATAGAGACAGCCCGTTTAGTATACTTTAGCTATTTTCATAGTGTAATGTCGTACGGTATTCTGTTGTGGGGAAATGCCGCCGACATCCAGAATATCTTTGTTTTGCAGAAAAGAGCTGTTCGATCAATATATAAATTAAGCCCGAGGCACTCTCTCAGAGAGAAATTTAAGGAGATTAATGTAATGACTGTACCCTCTCAGTATATTTATGAAAATCTTTTATATGCTCATAAAAATATAAAATTGTTTAAAAAATACAGTGATATCCATAACATAAATACTAGGAACAAACACAAATTTGTAGTACCTACAACAAGGCTCAAGAAGATAGGTGGCTCGTTTAGATGTCAATGTGTACGCTTTTATAATAAGCTTCCAAGCCACGTACAAGATCTAAGTCTTAATAAATTCAAATCATTCATTAAACGTAAGTTGTGTCAGAAAGCGTTTTATACTGTTAAAGATTAAGTTGAGGACAAAAAGGTTTGGGATTGAGCTGCTCCAATTAATTTTGATTTTTTTATATTTTGCACCGTGAATTTTGTTTTTAATTTTGTTTTTTTTTTTGTTTTCTTGCAATGACAAGAATATTTACTTTTTAAAGTATTATTTTATTTTATTTTTATTATTGTGAATGTGAAGATTATGTGGATTTTTGTTTTTTATTATAACTTAGTTAGTTATTACTCATGGTCTGGCAGTTTGAGTAGTTTATGCGGCCTACCCGAATGTCCTTTCTTTGGTATTGTTCGTCGAATTGTTGAGCTCCGTAAATTCTGAGTTGAGCTGCTCGGTTATTGACAAATGCGTGCACTGACTGGACAGGTCCACTCAACCTGGCTGGTTCTTTCCTCAAAAGACCATTTCAGACATATGTCTACATGGTCTTCACATGATATAACCAAGTTTTTGTCAAGACTTCAAAAGAGACTGTGACCTCTGAGTTTGTTTCGGCCTTTCTTCTCAGAGTAGTCAGATAGGAAACGCCGACCTCATCTAGTTTTAAAAAATATGATTGACATGTAAAAGTGTTTGTACAAACCAACTTACAGAAATAAAATCATTAATCATTTATCATAATTAAGTTATTATCTTAAAATTAAGGTTATAATATAAAATACCAGCCTGTAACTTTCCCACTGCGGGGCAAAGGGTGCAGGGCATCGATATACAAATTAACGTTAACTTTGTTATAATTGTTAAAAACGAATATTATCAGGTATTGAATGAAGATTGTTAAAAGGTAACAATATAAAATGTGTAGGTACTAAAGATAGCACTGACTTTTCGATATAGGTGGAAACATTTTTTTACGAGCAAAATAATTTTTGCGTAGCTGTAAATAAAAGTTCCATCATATAAAAATTCTGATCATCGTTTAGGTCAAAACAAAGCTAAACAACTATAACAACGAAACATATAATAGGTACCTTAAACTATGGACGATTCGGCAGCGATGAAGTTAATTTTTCATCCTGTGCACAGCTTACTTACTAAAACACAATGCTGAATCCAAAACTCGTTACTCACACAATAGACTGCCAGCACTAAATTTTTATAAAACACTGCAAAAAAGTACAAAACACTCCACACTATAGTGTTGGTGAGTAAGTTATGACATCGTAAATTAGTCGGTTGTCAAAGTTGCCCGAGTATACCGTCAGCATAATCCTACCATTGTAGGCCAGACGTATATCGGTATCTACAGTTAAACGGGGGTTTGAGATTACAAGCGAAAGCTTGATAAATTGCTAGCACATGACGGAGAAAGAATTGATGAGGCATAAATTAATCACGATTTATTTCGTTTTATAGATCGAAGGAAAAAACAATGTTGTCTAAACAAGAAAGAATATATTAGTTAATCCTAAAGCATACATTTTTCTAATTTTTGCTTCAAATGTTTAAAAAATTTTTCGCATAATTTCTTTTGCCAAATTATTACTTAGCAAAAACTCTATTCACAAAATATTGTAACGCAGACCTAATGTTTTGGAAATGAACGTTATAAATTTATAACTTGTTTACCAACTAATACTTTTAACAATTTTTATTTAGTCAAATATTTCAGTTGGAATAACAGTTGGAGTAACGCAAAATCAAATAAGCCAAATATTTAGAATCGTCAGTTTTCAATTTACCATTTCTATTCAGTCAATTGCTTAGTCAGTGACAAAAATTTGCATCTTAGGTCATGTGCACAGAATATACAAATTAAATTACAATGTGTAAGTACGATTACTATTTAAGCTACAAAGTCGACGGAGACGGGGCTCCTATTTCTGTCTTCAGGGTCTAAAGTAACCTAACATGAAGGAGATGACGGGAGCTGAACCTAACCTATCCGTGTCCGGGCGCCCTAAGCTCCCGAGCTCGCTTGACTCGCTCTTGGACTAATTCATTGACCATAATTATCGAATTGCCATTAATCTACCAAGCATGCTTTCTATACTTCCCAAAAAACCTTATTTTTGCCTTAATATTTTTTGTCTTAACTAATCATTTCACCAAACGTTTATTGTCTGAAGATTGTTTGCTGTAATAAATCATTTGATTAAAGACCAAATGCCATATTGAAATTATACTTGGTAATATTTTGCCAAGTAAAAATTTGACCAAATAAAAATATGCGTACTAAAATCATTCGAAATATTGCAATGGTATAAAAAAAGGTTGCTAAAATTTGTTTGGGTAATGAAATTTTGTCAAAATCTTTTCGGCAAAACGGCAGGATCCCCACGTCTATTTACCATTATTTAACATACCTTCTTATATACGGAATTATTATATCAGCTCAACTGTCCATATTTCCGAATCGGATTAAAACAATGGTAATTTCTATTGTGTCTGGAAATTGACACTTTGAGGGATATACAAGTCCTCACTAAACTAATGCTCTACTTAAATCTTACTTTAATATTATAAATGCGAAGTTTGGATGGATGTGTGCATGTTTGTTACTCAATCAAGCCAGAGTTCTTTACATTTATGATACATACTAGCATCGGCGCGGTTCGGCGTTCCCCCGGGGCAAATACTCAGCATTACATATTTTGGGGGCCGAGTCACCCACGTCCGTAGGAGAGTACCCTTAGATTCCGTACACGTGGTCCCCGGGTGGTGCAAATCAGGTGACACAACTGGTGGTAGGCTTCGGCCGAAGGCTTGTGACCACCCACTGAGCAAAGACGTACCGCCAAGCGGCCTGGCCGTGTTCCGAATACGATGCTCAGTGTAGCCATCTAGAGGAGTTGGGTCGAGATAGCTGTTCCACTGCAAGCAGACCAGTCTGGCGCGCGCTGTTATGGGCGTATCGGGAGACTAGTCGCGGAGGGTAGCGGGATCCGAGGCACGGTGCACCGCTGGCCGACCGCAGGTAGTTGGGGGCCCAAGTAGTGTGCCAGCCACACATGAAAGGCTGCCCCGCCAACTGTCGAAAAATCCCGGAATGCACTATCGTGCTGGTTGGTGACCAGAAGGGAAGGCCCGATAGACATTCCGGGGGGGCTCGGGCGTCCCCGCAGTCTCCGGGCTAGTGCCCCAATGATGGCGTCCTTTCAGTGCGTGTCTGTAGGTTAGCAGCGTGGAACCTCGTCTCACTTCCTACTCCTCTCTTCCATTCACTCTTCTTTAAATCAAAATGCCAAGGATAAAAAATACAGGATATAAACAGCGGCTGCACCCCCTCCCACACAAAGTGCACCTCACCAACATTAGAGGTCTGCACTCAAATCTCTCTGCAGTCCACTACCATCTGGAGACTGAAAAACCAGCGCTGTTTTTCCTTGCGGAGACGCAGATAGCGAGTCCGTCAGACGCGTCGTACCTATCTTACCCAGGGTTTACCCTGGAGCACAATTATAAACCGCGCGCGGGAGTGTGTATGTACGCCCGTGACGACACTTGCTATCGGCGTCTCCGTAACCTTGAGGACCCAAGATTTTCGACGATGTGGGCTCTAGTGGACACAGGTCTGGATAAAATTATCTACGCCTGTGTCTACCGCTCGCACAGTGGAGATCAGGAGACAACCAGGCTCACAGAGTACCTCAGTGAGGCGGCTGATGCGGCACAGCAGCGGTACCCTTCCGCCCAATTAGTGTTACTGGGGGACTTTAATGCCCACCACCAGGAATGGCTCTTCCCATACCAGTGCACTGACCATGCTGGACGGGAGATGCGTAAGCTTGCGCTTGCGCTTAACCTTACCCAGCTGGTCCAGGGGGCAACGAGGGTGCCGGATGTTGATTCGCACACGGCCAATTGCTTGGACCTTCTGCTGACAACAGAGCCAGACCGATACTCTGTGTCGATAACTTCACCTTTGGGTAGTTCCGACCATTGTCTGGTGAAGTCTGTGTCCGTCTACTCCCCGCCCGATCCCAGCCCAAGAGGCACGCGGCGGGTTTGGCGGTACAGGTCAGCAGATTGGGATGGCATGCGATCTTTCTTCGCATGTTATCCTTGGCAGCCTACTTGCTTTTCTTCGGATGATCCTACGGCGTGCGCGGACAACGTGACGGATGTGTTGCGTCAGGGAATGGAGTACTACATTCCGTTTTCTGACGTAACAATGACCAATGTTGACCGGCCATGGTTTGGCGCTGAATGTCATCGCGCCGACGCGCTTAAACATGAGGCATACCTGGCATGGGTTGACGCTCGTTCGCGCAAAGCAAGTGACGTGGGTCAAAGGAAGAAAGCCTATAACAGGGCTGCCAAGTCCTGCAAGAAGGTGTTGAGAAGGGCTCGGTTCGACCACATTGGCCGAATAGGGGCCAAACTTGCTTCTTACCCAGCAGGTAGTAAAGCGTTTTGGTCCCTGGCTAAGTCGGTCGAGTCCAACTTCGGCCGTCCCTCACTACCACCACTGCTGAAACCCGACGGGTCGCTGGCCCACTCTGCTGAGGAGAAGGCAAATTTATTTGCCTCTCTTTTTGCGGAATCTTCACGTCTGAACACTGGTGACGCGCGGCCCCCTTCTTATCCTGATGGATGCGAGACGAGTATGTCGGACATTCGTATCCATCAAAAGGACGCGCAGTACCTTACGCGCAACCTCGACGTGAACAAGGCTAGTGGCCCGGACGGAATACTAGCAATAGTTCTCAGAACCTGTGCGCCTGAACTGTCTCCGATCTTGACACGCCTATTCCGCCTTTCGTATGAGACTGGAAAAGTGCCGAATGCTTGGAAGCTAGCTAACGTACAGCCCGTGCCCAAGAAGGGTAGTCGAGCTGACCCGGCCAACTACAGACCCATCTCTGTAACGTCCATACTCTGTAAGAGTATGGAGCGTGTACTTAACACGAAGCTCCTGGCATACTGTTTGCGCAGAACGCCTGCAAAAATATTCATATCACTGGTGCAGCTACGTGTGTTTTGGCTCGTACCTTTTATTTTTGTTATATTTTAATCTTCTACCGACAGTAATATGTTTTTTTATTATACGAATTTTATTTCACAATCAAGGCGTATTAATTACATCTCCCGCTAAATAAACCTGCTGAAATCCCAAACATGGTCCTATCGAGCCTGGATAAGAAGATTTCACATTGAAGAAACTTCGATCAGCTATTATAATAAGGATTTCAAGAGAATTGGTAGATAACTAATAATTACAAGCGAAGTTGGTGTGTCATCCATTTTGCTGTGTCATTGTGAAGATTTGGAATTTTCCGTGGTCTGGACAATCAAAATCATTATTAGTTCCTCCCAAGACTCTATTATCAGGTTGTATTTAGTGTTAATTAGCCGTTAATAACCAGGTTAGTACAAAGTTATATACATATTATGTAAAACTTTTACTTGCAGAACCCTTTAATGATTACAAATTGATATTTGATCAGACTTTAGATTGATAATCAAAGTTATTTGTACCTTTTAAACAGTAGTTATAAATAAAATAGCTGCATTATTAGTGTCGCTTTAATAGGTAGGTAACAGTTACTGAGTCATTTATTCATGTAATCATATGAAAGTTAACATAGGTTTATTTCATTCATTTGAAGTAGTTACTTATTTGTTGTACCTACATACAACAATATACAGTACAAATTTTTGTTATTGCTAAAACGTATAATCGTTTATTATTAATTATTGTAAAAGTATAGGTGACAATTTACAATAAAGTTATCAGTCAATTCTTTTTTTTGTGTATGTAGGTATTAGTACAGGAGGTATTGACCCATTTTTACACGTTATAAAAACTTGAATTGTATACATTCCAGGTTGACTACACCAGTTTACGCAATGCCAGAGGATAAGGAGCTCATTAGAAAAAGGGCGAGTTACAAGGGAAGGGTAACAGTATTTTTGAATTATTTGAACTCATTAAAACCTTCTTTAAGTTCTTCTGAGATTAGCGAGTTGCAATTGCGTTATAACAGGCTTGAGTCATTGTATAGCCAATATGACGAGGTGCAATTGGCACTGGAATGTAGTACTGATAATTTGGATGGTCAAATGTTAGAACGAAGCGAGTTTGAGTCTCTTTATTATAAAACCCTATCTGAAGCTCAGAAAGTGCTTGATGATTATAGGCAAAGGGAACCAAGTGAGTGTGAGGTAAGTTCACATCCTAATAATCACAGGTTTGTTAAATTACCGACTATTCAATTACCGAAATTCAGCGGTTCTTACGTAAATTGGTTGGAATTTCACGATACGTTTGTCAGTCTCATTCACACTAATGACGACATGAACGACATAAATAAATTCCATTATTTGAGGTCATCACTAGAAGGTTCAGCTGCCTTGGTGATAAACTCCATTCAGTTTTCTGCCACTAATTACTCAGTCGCTTGGAAGTTGCTCTGTGATCGGTTTGATAATAAACATCTGTTGATTCAACACCATGTTACAGCATTATTTCATATTGAGACGATCAGTAAGGAGTCGTCAGTGAATTTAAAGGCTTTAATCGACCAAATTAATAAAAACTTGCGTGCTTTAGAATCCCTTGGAGAACCTGTTATTCACTGGGATACTTTACTCATTCACTTTATAACAGATAAGTTAGACAATAAAACTTACCGTGAATGGGAAGAGTATAAGGGTCGCCTTGACAGAGACTTCAAGATTACATTTACTGTGTTCCTTACATTCATTGAGACTCGTGCTGATTTAATCGAAACATTAGAAATTTCAAGTTCAAAATTGAATAAACATTCAAACACTGGCAAAAATTCTAAAGTTAGAACAATGGTAATACAGGATTCCAATAATAAAATAGACAAGAATAATCATGTGAGTTATAGTTCTTCTAAGCCTAAGAGTTGTGTTAAATGTAACGGTGAGCACAAATTGAGCAGTTGTCCTCAGTTTTTGGCGTTGAGTAATGAAGCCCGGTTGCAATTATTACCGAAATATAAGATTTGTTTTAATTGTTTATCTTCAGGACACTACGCTAATAACTGTAAACAGACAAGTTGCAAAATATGTCGGCGCAAGCACCACACTCTGTTGCATGTCGCAGATCATTCGAAGAAGTCAGACTTCGCTATTACTTCTGCTAACAGTGATGATGCGACCAGTGCCCCAGCTCCGTTAGTTCCTGGTGCAAGCTTGTCCCTTTCTGCAAATGTTGAACGTGGTGACGTATTGCTATCTACGGCATTAATCAAGATAATAGGTAAAAACGGTCAGCAATACGTCTTATCTTATCTTATGGAGGGGCCGAAAAGCAACTCGGACACTTCGACCCATTGGGATCTATTGTGGTCCCCTAGATAACTTACTCCTCCCCAATCTCGTTGAAAACTCTTTTCATGAGTCTTACAACGAGACTGGGAGATACGAGCCTATAGTCTTCTGGTTTAGGATATCCAACCCCTAGTAGACTCATTCGCTTACCAGCCAGTGCATCGCATGTGCACAGGAGATGCTCCATGCGTTCCGTATGTTCCCCACACAACCTGCACACGGGTGTCGCGGTCAGACCCATCTTCATGAGCATGTCGTTGGTTCCAAAGTGCCCAGTAAAGGCCCCAAGCAGGTAGCGGATTTGCCCCCTGCTCATATTCCAGATGCATTCCCGGGCTTTGAACGTAGAGCCTAGGAATTTCTTGGAGTGTTGTAGACCAGTAGTAGACAACCAGTGTGTTTGTTGTCTGTGATCTGCAAACTCCTTAAATGTGGCTTTTACGAGACACGTCGAAATGCCTACACATGGTTCTGGATCCACAAAATCATTTGCTGAGCCCTCTCTTGCCAGTTCATCTGCCATTTCATTACCATGGATTCCTTTGTGTCCAGGGACCCACATCAGTCTCACCCTGTTATGCCTCCCAAGCCTGTTTAGGACCTGGATGGCATCCAGAATAAGTTTGGAATCCACTTTGTAGGATGCCATGGCTTTGATTGCAGCCTGACTGTCACTAAGAATATATATGGATTTACCTCTGGTTCCTCTATCTATATTCTCTTGAGCACAGGTTATTATGGCATATGTTTCTGCTTGGAATACAGTTGCCATCTTCCCTAAGCTTTTGCTACATTTGTAACCTTTTGCGTATATTCCCGCTCCTGTACCTGATTCCATTTTGGATCCGTCAGTGTACCACACCAGACTATCTTGTTCTGGTGGATCGAGTCCCTTCGTCCAGTCCTCTATTGAAGGGATTTGGACCTTAAAAGACCTTTCAAACACAAAAATAGTTTGCATTTTATCGGATATCATGCTAGTTATCCGATCCAGGCCTTCATTGCAATCAAACTTTGTATGGTTAGTCTTTGGCCTAGAAGCATCCCATAGTCCAGCAACAGCAAGACGATGTAATGTCTTCCTTGCCTCGAATTCAACCATCATATGCAGAGGAGGGATATTGAGGTATCTCTCAATCGCTGCCGTAGGTGTTGTCCTGAAAGCGCCCGTGATGCCGAGACACACTGTTCTTTGTAACCTGGTGAGTGGCGCTTTGCACGAGGCAAGCTTTGTTCTTGGCCACCACACTATGCTGCCGTATGTGATAATAGGTATTATCATTGTTCGGTACAGCCATCGTATCACTTTGGGCTTTAATCCCCAAGTTTTACCGTAGGTGGAACGACACATGCCGAACACTCGTAAGGCCTTTGTCGTAATATTTTCCACATGAGTTTTCCACCTGAGTTCTTTATCAAGCGTTACACCCAGATATTTAACTTCGGTGGACCAGGGCAGCTTTATTCCATTGAGGGAGGGCTCTCCTAGGTTTCCTAGTTGTCTCTTCCTCGTGAATGGAATAATGACTGCTTTACTTGGGTTGATGGAGAGGTGGTTCTTTGTACACCATTCCTCTGTCATCCTCAATGCCTTTTGTAACAATCCAGAGACTACGTTCGGAAATTTACCATTAACCATTATAGCTATGTCATCTGCATAGCCTACTGTGTAGAATGGTCCGGAGTTGAGTTTGGTAAGCAGCGAGTCTACTACCAAGCACCATAATAATGGTGACAGCACTCCGCGTTGCGGACAACCTCTTGTTGTTTTTGCGCTAAGTCTGTCTCCCATCAGTTCTGATCTGACTATTCTGCTTCTCAGCATATAGTCAATCCAGTTGCACGTGGTATCATTGATGCCATGTTCCTTTGCAGCAATGCGTATAGACTCAAATGTTGTCTTGTCAAAGGCTCCCTCTATGTCGAGGAAAGCCCCGACACAAATCTCTTGTCCTTCTAGCGCAGCCTCGGCTCGACTCGCAACATAGTGCAATGCCGTTTCCGTAGATTTTCCAGGGCTGTAGGCGCACTGTAGTTTATGTAGAGGGAATACTTTAAGTGGTCCCTCTCTTAGGTACCTGTCTACCATTTTCTCCAGAGCTTTTAAGAGAAAGGATGATAGACTGATGGGCCTTTAAGCTTTAGCTTCTTCGTAAGTCGGTCTGCCCACCTTCGGTATAAAGGTGACTTTGACCTCCCTCCATGCCTTAGGTACATACCCAAAGGCTATGCAGGCTCTGTAGAGTTTACTCAAATGTGGTATCAAAACAGATGCCCCTTCTTGCAAAAGTATTGGGTAGATGCCATCCGGACCAGGGGATTTGAAAGGCTGGAAGCCTGCTAAGGCAAGCTTCAGTTTATTTTCATCTACCACTTTCTTTGCCGTGAGCCAGTTATTTTTGGACGTGTGCATCGTGAGCTCGTCCCTTGTGACTGGTTCCTCTTCATCGCTGTCGCGCAGTATACATTCCGGGAAGTGAGTTCTAAACATCACGCCCAGAGTGTCCCGTCCAGTTTCTGTGAGATACCCATTCTCATCCTTTACAGATGACAGTGGGTTTGTCTTATTCATGGACATTGCTTTGCACAACCTCATTCCATTTGGCAGAGCTTCGATGGAGGTGCAATGCTGTCGCCAATTAGTTCTTTTGGCCTTGCGAACCGCCGTGTTATACCTCGTCAGCATGCTGTGATAGCCAGAAAAGTCTTTCCTGGCTTTTGCATCATTAAAGGCCTGTCGTGTTTCCTGACGTATTTTAGCTAGTTCAGGAGTCCACCATGGTACCTTTTTGCAAAAGGCCTTTTTCTCTGGGCAATTATCTTCCCATGCACCGATGGTGCCCACCTTGATTCTGTCCGCTTCAAATTCTATATCTAGTATGGAATTAAGCTTACCTTTAGGGCTCCCTAGATTTACTTTTAGGTCCCTCCTGTACGAGTCCCAATTTGTATGCCTTGGGTTTCTCCTTCGTCTAGTTTCGGCCTCTCCCGCCGTCCTAAACCTAAAGCATATATAATTATGATCAGACAGAGAGATTTCGTCCGATACATGCCAATTTTCAATGTGAGTGCTGGCCCTGTTTGAAGCCAATGTCAGGTCAATAACTTCAGCTCTCGCAGAGGTCCTGAAAGTAGGTTTATTGCCTGCATTAAGGATTTGTAAAGAAGAGCTTACCACAAAGTCCAACAAATCCTCCCCTCGTTTGTTGACATCTGAGCTGCCCCAAACGACATGGTGTGCATTCGCATGCACTCTTCGGTGGGAGTCTGTACTGAGCGGGTGGACAGCTTGGAGGCCAGAATAGAGGCTCTTGAGAGCAGGACCGGTGAGGCACCGCCTGACACCAGGGTCAACCAACTCGAGCAGAGTGTCGCGCGGCTTCAACTGGAGCTCAACGACCGCGAACAGGATCTGCTTGGCTCAGATCTAGAAGTAGCGAACATCCCGGAGATCCCTGGTGAGAATGTGGTTCACACTGTGGGACTGATGGCGGCAAAACTTGGGGTGACTCTGGAGGCGCGCGACATAGTTTTCGCGCAGCGTGTGGGCCTGCGGGTCGAACGAGAGGGGCGCGCGGCTGCCGCGGGCGAGGCGAGCCCGGCGGGAGGGGCGGCGGCGGCGGCGCGCGGGCGACGCATCGTGGTGCGCCTGGCGCGCCGCGCACTGCGCGACGAGCTGCTGCAGGGTGCGCGTGTCCGCCGGGGGGCCACGACCGCGGACCTCGGTCTCCCTGCGCCCCCGCGGCGCTTCTATGTGAACGAGAGGCTTACCAGAACTAACAAACATTTATTCTACCGTGTGCGTGAGGCTGGCAGTCGTCTTGGGTGGAGATATTCCTGGACGAAGAACGGCCGCATTCTGGCTAAGCAGGGTGACGGCAAGCCTACCCATTGTATCCGCACAGAAGAGGACTTGGCTCGTGTTTTTGGCCGGGAGATGTCTGTCGAGAAGGTTGTTTAGCTCGCTGGGCTTCTGCAATTTTTATTGTGTTATGTTAATTTTAAGATCTACGGTCATACTGTCTATGTTAGGTGTACTTATGTTTTCAAGTTTGCCCTGTGCGCGGCCAGCACTGTTCCTCTCTCTGTATATAGTGGTCTCTTTCTGTGGCCCTGCTGCCCGAGCACTAAATATTTATCATTCATATTACATATTTATAAAACGTCGGCTTGTCGGTTATATCTGTATAGTGTTTACAATTCGTATTATTTATCTACATACTTCTTTTAAATTTGTCATTTATTACATTTCTAATACATACACCTATACACTAATCATGCACGTCCAAGAATTGTCAACATGATTAAGTCTAAGTATTTAAAAGTTGGATTGTTTAACGCGGGTTCGCTAGGTACGCGCCAGGATGAGTTTATTGTGGCTATGGCAAATTGTGCGGTGGACATCATGGCGATAAACGAGACTTGGCTTAGGCGGGGCGAGGAGGGTCGAGCGCCGACTGTCCCGGGCTACCGGCTGCGTCACGTGCCGCGCCCGACCACGGTGCGCGGTGGGCGCGGGGGCGGCGTGGGTTTCTATGTGCGGCGCGGAGTGCGCGCGTGCCTCATGCCGCACCCGACTGCGCCACAGGTCGAGCAGATGTGGCTCCGACTGACCGTCAACTCGCACTCGGTTATCGTCGGTACTGCTTATAGACCGCCATGGCTTGATGTGAACATCTTCCTTGACGCGATTACCGACTCTCTTTTCTCCTTTGCTTGCGCTGACAGGATTGTTTTGTTGGGTGACTTTAATATAAACATGCTAAACCTCTCGGACAATAAAGCTAAGTTACTGAACAATTTCTTAACATGCTGTAAATTGCAACAAATTGTTACTGAACCGACACATTTCACTGATCATAGTGAATCACTTATTGACGTCGTGTGCACCGACGCCCGTATACGTGAGGTCTCTGTATCTCACGTACCTGAGCTCGGTCAACACGCCCTTGTGTCGGTTGAGCTGAACTTCAAAGTAGAGAAACCTGCCCCCCATTGGGTCACGTATAGACCTCTCAGGGATATACTAACTGACCAGTTTAACGAGGACCTAAATAAGATGGACTGGGAATGCATTGAAAGATTAGAGGATGTGAATTGCATGGTTGAAACATTTAATAATTTTATTCGGAACTTGTTTGATTTACATGCACCACTTAAAAAAGTTTTAATAAAACAAAAGTCTTGCCCCTGGATAACATCCACTATCAAACAAATGATGAAATTGCGGGACAAGAGCCACATAAAGTCCAAGTCCACTAAATCCTTGCGTCATGTCAACTCATATAAAGAGCTCAAATATATTGTTAGGGCTGCCGTTGAGAGTGAGAAACGTGCATATTTTAAAACATACATAAATAAAAACATTAAACAACCTAAGAAGTTATGGAAGCACATCAAATCTACCATAGCCACTAGTATCTCTAATAAACCAGATCACGGATTACCTCATTTTTGTAATAACCCAGAAAAAATCAATGAACATTTTTTGGACGTGCCTGGCACCGGTAGGGTTTCTTCTGCTGACCTGAAGTACTTTGAGCACCACAGATTCAGTAACAGTCACTTCCAGCTTGAGCCTGTTCATGAGGATATGGTGCTGAGGCTGTTGCATAGTCTCAAGTCCAATGCACAGGGTTGTGACCATATCTCTCTTGAGATGCTGATGATGACCCTTCCTCGGACCCTTGCAGCTATAACGGCCATCATTAACCGTTCCATCACCACCTCATCTTTCCCGGATCTGTGGAAATTGGCAATAGTTAGACCCATCCCTAAAGTTTCTAATCCTACCAGTGTAAAAGAACTTCGCCCGATCAGTTTATTGCCATGCCTCTCCAAGGTCCTGGAGAAGGTTGTCTCTAACCAGCTTCGGTCTTACCTCGAGGAACACAGCATATTGCCGCTTGTTCAATCGGGTTTTCGCAAGGGGCACAGCACAGCCACAGCTCTTCTCGATGTGGTTGGGAATATTCTTGAAGCTAGAGATAAGGGCATGGGTACCCTGCTGGTCTTACTAGATTTTTCGCGTGCTTTTGACTCTATTAATACCTCGCTCCTCCTATCGAAGTTGACTTATTATGGATGTCAGCCTGAGACGGTAAAGTGGTTTGAGAGTTACTTGACTTACCGTTCTCAGTTTGTCCAGGTAACGAGTGACAGTGATGGAGCTGTTAAATCCTCTGGTCCTAAGCGCGTGAATAGGGGTGTACCGCAGGGATCGATCCTGGGCCCGCTACTCTTCATTCTTTACAGTGCTGACATCATTAACTGCCTGCTCAACACCAAGTTCCACTTATATGCTGATGACCTGCAGATGTACCTATCTTTTCATCCCCAGCAGGCTGCTGACACTGTAAAGAGTTTGAATGAAGATCTTGATAGGATATCGGCTTGGTCTATGAGAAACGCCTTAGTTTTGAACCCATCTAAGTCAAAATTTATTTTAATGGGATCAAGAGATTTTTTAAATAAAATGGGTAATGGGAATTTGGACTTGAAGATCGACGGGTGTTCCATTGAAAGGGTCCGGGAAGCCCGTAATCTTGGGTTACTGTTTGACGAGCACCTGCACTTTGAGACACATATCATGGAGGCTGTGCGCAACTGCTTTTACAGGCTTAAGCTTCTGTATCGTGTGCGTCCCTACATAAGTGTGGATATGCGCATTTTGCTTTGTGAAACACTAGTTTTATCTAAGCTGAACTACGCTGACACTGTGTACGGGGCGTGCATTCTAGGTAGAAGTGAAAGGTTAATTCAGAGAGTACAGAATGCTTGTGCGAGATTTTGTTTTACCATCCCTCCTAGATGTCACGTAACTCCTTTTTTAAATAAGGGTAATTTGATGAGAATGTCAGATCGTAGAAAGCTGCATCTGGCTACCCTGCTCTTTGGCACAATTCTCACAAAAAAACCAGACTATCTGTTCGGTAAATTGACCTGGTCGCGCGATGTAAATAGGGTCAAAACGAGAGCTTCTGCCTACCTGTTGTTGGCGTCACACAAAACTGCTGCATTCCGTGGAAGTTTCAAATTCGCTGCCTCTCGTATCTGGAATGATCTTCCTCCGCCGTTTCGTGCTATAAAAACGATTGGAACATTTAGTACTAAATTCAAGCAGTACTTATTACTTCAGCAAAAGGAATCCGGAAGATAAGCTTACCCGTGGTTTGCACGCGGTTAGGTTTACCGCCTTTAGCCCATTTTCTTTATTATGAACTTTCTTGCAAACACCACACCACACATATTAAATCCACACCACTCTGATTTATCCAATTAGCAATTCTTTTCGCCAGGTTTATTTACACTTATTCATTTACACTATTTCATAACATAACTTACTTACATAATATTTTTCTTTTGACAGCCGACCATAGATTCTTTCCGTATTTTTTAATAAACCACTATTTGATCCGCGCGCTCTGTCGTTTGTCTATGGTTTCGACAAATGATCATTGAGCATCGCGTTTATATATTTGTATTATACTTACACTTACTTTGACCCACCTTCAGTGTTTTATTCTATTTTGTTTGTTATTTATATATTCTTCTATTTTATTTTATTTTATAAGTCCTGTTTCCGTAAGTGTGTCCGTGGCATCAACAGTAGGCCCTATCAGAATATCAGCGCAGCGTTATTACCTTTTTTAGATATCGCTGCACATGCTGAGATAGGAGCCTTTTTGGTCTCGCACAGGGTTTTTTTATTTTATTATTGTTTAAGTGTATGCTTATTTTCTCGTGTCTCCTGTGCGGGTCACAAATAAATATTTTTCTTTCTTTCTTTCTTTGCATCGCAGCCAAGTATCAGGTCAAGGTTTTCTTGGTTGCCGTAGTCAACCAGTCTTCTGATTAGTGGTGTTACTGGTTCCTTTTGTTCATATGGGAGATAGGCAGAGGCAAGGATAATTCTCCTCTTCTCTGTTCCCGTCCCCACTTGGATCAGAGTTGTTGTGAGATCCCTGTAACAGAAAGTACGTAAGGGCATTGCCTCTATACCGCCCCTGATATAGATGCAAGTCCTTGCGTCATTAGTTGGACAGTCATAGAGCACCAGGCCCCCTGTCCCACCTAAGCCTTTTATAGTCCCTTTATATAAATAAGGTTCCTGTATCAAGGCAACGTCGTATGTATTAAGCTTCAGTTGCCGAGCCAGAAGGGCAGTAGCGGCTCTGCAATGATGCAAATTGATTTGTACACACCTTAGTCCCTCCATCTTGGATATTTTGATGGGTTTGTGCTGTTGTTAGAGTGCCTCAGTTTTGAGGCTCCTCCTCCATCGCGTCCTCCTCGAGAGCAGTTGGCGACTCAATCTCCAGGGTATCGAGGCCCTCAAGGATGTCATCCTCGAGGTCCGCCTCTGACGCCCCGGTCCGGGTCTCTGCCTCCTGCGCTACGTCGTGAGCAGCGACCTCGTCGATGGCCTCTTCACACTGCGGTGGACCATCTTCGAAGGGCTCCACTCCTGCTTCCGCAGTGGGTGCCTCTCCCTTTTCTTCTTCCAGGAGCTTGAACGAGTATCCTTCAATTCCTCCTGGAAGAGAGTAGCCCGCGGCCTTGATGACCCCAGCGGAAACCCCGTTAATAAGGACGATACGACGGATGCCGGTCTGCTCAGTAAGAACATTCACGACCTTCCAGTCGTCCGTCCTCAAGGCAGGGTTAAGCCGCTGAAGCAACCTAATGGCCCGAGCCGAGTCTTGCAGCGCCAAGTTACGACTCTTCAATGCCATTTTAACTGGCTTTGGAAGGTCCTTGGCGTTGACGACCTTGAGCTTCATGGAGCCAAGTTCCACGTTGTGGATGGCACCCTGAAGCCAGCAAGCTGCGTCAGAGTTGTCGCAGGATACATGCACTGCACCCGCGACAACTCCGGGAGCAACCGTGAATACCGGTAAAGGATCCGGTGCTTCTTCCAGTTTCTCAATTATGAGTTCCTGGATTGGCATCAGATCCTCCGCCTTCAAGTACTCCTCCGGGTACCTGACTGAGACAATGGCGAGTTTCACAGCCGCCACCGCATCCCTAAAGGATCCGGTTGAGGACGATTGACCTTGGGTCTTTACCCTCTTGGCTGCCATGTCCCCGCTGTCACTGCTAAGAACAGCACGCGGCCTCTTTGACGGTCCTCCCGTAGGAGTCCCTTCTAGAGCCGCCTGCTGTTTCAGCTTTTGGCGCTTTTTCCTTTGCGCCCCAGATCGTCCAACCCGGCGCCAGCCTGATTCCTGCCGGCCGCCAGCAATACGTTATTCGCGCTGTGCTGGATAGTGGCAGCACATCATGCCTCATGACTGAAAAGCTTTACCAACAACTAGGTTTACCTGCCAATACTGTAAACAAATCCATATTAGGTATTAATCATTCATCTTCGCATATCAATAAAATGTGTACGGTTTCATTTAAATCTTTAGACGATTAAAATTAATTGTTTTGTTCTACCGTCAATAACTGATGACATTCCGAGTAGGCAGGTAGACTTATTAAAATTAAAAATACCATCTAATATTTGTCTGGCTGATCCAAACTTTTATTCACCGGCCCCGATAGATATGTTACTCGGTGCTGACATCTTTTGGGATTTACTGGGATCCCAAAAAATTAAGTTAGGAGACGGACAGCCCATTCTTTGTGAAACTAGACTGGGATGGCTCGTTTCAGGCCCAATAAAAATTAGTTATGCTTCGACCCCGTCTAGAATAGTAAAATGCAATTTCACAAACATTGTTTCAGACGGTAACGATGAATTAAATAATAGTGTGGATCATCAACTCACAAAGTTTTGGCAATTGAAAGAGGTTTGTACTACATCAGAGTATTCTCAAGAAGAGAAGCTATGCGAGGAACATTTTGTAAAGAATATTACACGTCTGGAGAACGGGCAATTTTGTGTTCGAATTCCACTGAAATGTTCCCCGGATATGTTGGGTGAATCTTTTCCAAGGGCTTAACATTGTTTTTCTTCTTTAGAGCGTAGGTTTAAAAGTCAACCTCAACTGTCAAAGATGTATAAAGAGTTCATGGCAGAGTACGAGGCTTTAGGTCATATGTCAAAATGTGAAAATTTTGAACATTCTGCTCATTACCTCCCACATCACGGAGTTATGCGCGACAGCAGTGTCACCACTAAATTAAGAGTGGTATTTAATGCTAGCAGTGCCACTACTACAGGTACTTCTTTTAATAACATACAGATGACCGGACCTGTAGTGCAGGATGATCTTTTATCAATACTGTTACGTTTTAGACAACATAAATATATTATTTCCGGTGATGTGGAGAAAATGTACCGGCAGATAGTGGTTCATCCCAATGACAGACTTCTCCAACAAATCGTCTGGCGTGATGACCCGTCAATTCAGTTGCAAACTTACCAGCTAAATACCGTGACTTACGGCACGGCCAGCGCTCCGTTCCTTGCAACAAGGTGCCTAAAGCAGTTAGGTTTAGAGTGCGTTGATAAAAGGGCTGCTGAGGTCATTATTCGCGATTTTTACGTCGACGATTTGCTAACGGGAGGAGATGATTTCAATGAAATCAAGGATTTGCGTCATAAAGTTACTTCTACTCTTGCTTCAGCTAGAATGAACCTAAGAAAGTGGAAGTCAAATGATATGCGTTTAGTGATTGGTTCTGACTGTCCCCAATCTTCACTTGACTTGAATATTGGCGGATCGGAGTCTACCAAAACCTTAGGTCTAGGTTGGCAATCACAATCAGATCAACTTTATTTTTCCATTACTGAACCAATTATTTGTAACAATACAAAACGTGACATGCTTTCAATTGTATCACAAATTTTTGATCCATTGGGGCTTTTGGCTCCATGTATTATAGCGATGAAGATGTTACTCCAAAAACTATGGTTACACAAACTGTCATGGGATGAACAGCTACCGCCGGACATTAGGAAGAGTCGGACCGAATTAGTCATGAATTTACCAAAGATAAATCAAATTAATATTCCACGTCGTGTTTTAATTGATTCAATGGATTTTTTAGAGTTTCACGTATTCACTGATTCATCTGAACGAGCATACGGAGCATGCTTATACGTTCGCAGTGTCAACTATGAACGTCAAGTTTTGGTACGTTTATTAATAGCTAAAAGTCGCGTTGCCCCTCTAAAACCAACCACTATACCCAGACTTGAGCTTTGCGGTGCACTGGTCGGAGTTCGAATTTATGAAAAGGTGATCGCCTCATTACGATTAAACTCTAGGCCGCGTACATTCTTTTGGACAGACTCCACTGTCATCCTAGGATGGCTTAAAATGTTGCCAAATAAGCTGCAGCCATTCGTTCGCAACAGAGTTGCAGAAATTTAGAGAAGACTGGCAACTGCGAGTGGAGACATGTCCCAACTGACCAGAACCCCGCTGATTATGTCTCCCGAGGAATAGATATTAATTTATTACCTTCTTTAGAAGATTGGTGGTCTGGTCCAAGTTTTTTAAGGAATGACGAATCATGTTGGCCTTCTAGATTTAAACAATCCTGTACTGATGAAATTTTACCTGAAATTAAACCTAATGTAACTTTACATGGTACAGTTAACGACAATATGTCTCATGAATTTATTAAATTCAACCGATTTTCTAACTTTTTACGGCTTCAGCGTACAGTTGCTTATGTTCTACGATTTGTTGCTTCATGTAATAAACTGCCTGTTCATGGTCCCTTTAGCAATGATGAACTACAAAAGTCGTTAAATTTGATTATTCGAATATGTCAGAACGAGTCTTTTAGTGAATATAAGTTGTTAGTTCATAATAAGCAATTGCCAAAGAAAAGTGCATTAATGAAATTTAACGTTTTCCTGGACGAACATAAAATAATGCGTGTTAGAGGTCAATTGCAAAACTCAGATCTACCGTATGATAAGAAGTGTCCAATTCTTTTGCAATCTAGCCATCACTTCAAAAAATTATTATTTGAGTACGAACATAAAAGGTTGTTTCATGCTGGACCCCAGTTACTATTAGCTTCCATACGGGATACATACTGGCCCATAGGAGGTCGCAATTTAGCCAGGTCGTGCTACCGTAGGTGTGTACGTTGCTGTCGTCTCAAAGGTCAAACCGTCACACCGATCATGGGCAATTTACCACGACAGCGACTTCTAGCTGAAGGTTTCCCTTTTGAAAGTATTGGCTTAGATTATGCAGGTCCAATACAATCTGCTGTTCGACAGGGTCGCGGCTGTAAATTAGTTAAAGTATATATCGCAATTTTCGTTTGTTTTACTACAAAATCTATACACCTTGAACTAGTCGGTGATTTAACAAGCAATACTTTTATCATGGCGTTAAAGAGATTCATCTCGCGTAGGGGTAAACCGGTTAATATATATTCGGACAATGGCACCTCGTTTGTTGGTGCATACAATGACCTATCAAAATTTCTAAAGACTAATTGCGACTTGAACAACTAGTTCACAACCACTTGACACCACACACTAGGATGTCACAGACACTGCAGCACACAAACTTGTTACTTGGTAAATAAAACAATCCTTACTTCTTCATGACTGTATTCGAAACTCACTGAGACTAATTTAACCTACGACCCTACCTAATCGCCGGAGAATCTTAATAGCGCGATGTAGGATTTCACAAAAACTAAACACCGCCATCTATCGGCAAAACTAAAAACTACTTGCTCAAACATTCCGCCCACCATGGACAAATATTGAAATTTGGCCTTAAATTACATTAAATCTATTGTGCCGCCCACCATGGAACTACATGCACTTAACAGTTAATGTAGTGTTAACAAAACTTACAAACAAAACTTACTAACAAAACTTACTAACAAAACTTACTAACAAAACTTGCTAACAAAACTTAAAACTACTTAACTAATTACACACAAAACTTACATCAGTTATGGTGATGTGGACATAACAGGTAAGATACAAATCTTAGAAATAGACCTTTTAATTTGAGTAGTTTTTGTGCGTAAAGACACAACTCGTGTAATACCGTCTGCTCCGGGATGTTTAGCAACCACACGACCAAGCAACCATTTAGAGGGAGGTAAATCATCCTCTTTAACTAAGACTAAATCACCAATACTTGGTTCCGGCGTTTGTTGATTCCATTTATACCTGTTTAAAAACATGGACAAATATTCCTGCGACCAACGTCGCCAAAAACTTTGCATCATCCTTTGCGTCAATTGCCATCGACGTAAACTATTGATATTTGAAGACTCAAAATTATAATCTGGAACGGCAACTAAAGGCTCACCCACAAGGAAGTGACTCGGAGTCAACGCATCTAAACTATCCAGATCGCTATCCATCCTTGATAATGGCCGCGAGTTTAGGCAAGCCTCAATTTGTGTCAAAATGGTCGACAATTCTTCATACGTAAGTGTGGAGTCTCCAATTACTCGTCGAAGGTGGAACTTTATAGACTTAATTCCGGCTTCCCAAAGACCACCGAAATTGGGCGAATATGGAGGAATGAAATGCCACTTGGTACCTTGAGATGCTAAACAGTCAGCCAGTTCTTTTCTTAAATTGGCGTTCTCTGCCAAGACTAACTTATTTAGTTCCTTTGACGCGCCTAGAAAATTTGTTCCATTGTCTGACCACATGTCAGAGCAATAGCCTCTACGAGATACAAATCTTCTATATGCCGCCAAGAATCCCTGGGTAGTCAGGTCACTAACAACTTCGATATGAACGGCTTTTGTGGCCATACAGATAAATAAGCTAATATAGCCTTTATAGGCATGATGACCACGACCTTTGGACGTCCTGATGTTTATGGGACCCGCATAATCAACCCCTGTACATTTAAAGGGTCTGGTAGGTGTTACTCTTACAGCTGGTAGCTGCCCCATCATCTGTGTTGATATTTTCGCAGAATGCCTTGCACACGTAACACATTTCCGCACGTGTGATTTTACTAACTCCTTAGCACCGAGAATCCAGTACTTAGACCTTAAGTACGCTAGCATGAGTTGAGGCCCACCGTGTAAAGTTTTGTAATGCGAGTCTGCCACGATCAAGTTAATTAAGTTTGACTTTTTTGGTAACAATATAGGATGTTTTCTAGTTTCGCTTAATTCTGATTTCTGTAACCGTCCTCCTACTCTTAAGATTTTATTTTCGTCTATGAAAGGATTTAAATATTTTAAAGGTCCTTTCAATTTTACTAAGTTACCTTCCTTTGCTATCTTTTCCATATCATCAGCAAAACTATCTGCTTGACACTTCTTAATACAAATATCTAGTGCTTCTTTCAATTCTTGGGCTGATATGAAACCTGTTATTTCACCTCTATCCTTGGTCCTTTTTAGCCACATTCGTCTACAATAAGCAATCACTCGTATCAATTTAGTCAAGTTTGAAAACCGGTCCCATAAGTTACTTTCCGTGCTCGAGAAATGTACCTTTATAGCTTCTAAGTCGGTTTCTATTTCTTTAGGTTTGTTAAAAACTATATCAGCCGAAAATAAAATATCTGGCCCATGAAACCAAGATATTTGTTTCTTGAGATCTGAAGGGTTAAGACCTCTAGAAGCGTAATCAGCCGGATTTGCGCCGGACCGAACATGAGACCACTGGTGTGCGTCTAGAGTGGTTAAGATCTCCGATGTTCTGTTGGCTACAAAGGTTTGCCACCGATTTGGATGGCTATTGAGCCAGGACAGCACGACAGTTGAATCAGTCCAGGCATGAATATTTTCCTTCCGTATTTCTAATGTGCGAGCTACCTCAACCAACAATCTACTAAGAAGAACCGCTCCACAGAGCTCTAATCTGGGCATCGATATTACTTTGATGGGTGCTACCTTCGTCTTTGCTGTTACCAAATTCACAGATATATGGCCATTTTCATCGACTGCCCGGACATAGACAACCGCAGCATATGCTAACTTAGACGCATCGCAAAATCCGTGAAGCTCAACAAGTGTATCATTACGCTTAGTGTTCAACCATCTAGGTATTTGCAATTCAGATAAGTGATGCAGATCGTTCCGGTAAGTAAGCCATTCTTTAAGTATATTGCTTGGAACCTCATCGTCCCATCCTATGCCTGCTAACCATAGCTTTTGAATTATTATTTTTGAAACTATGACACTTGGCGCTACCCATCCGAGTGGATCAAACAAACGTGATACGTCGGATATGATTATTCTTTTTGTTACAGGTTCTTTCACTGGCGGAAGTGTCACCGTGTAACGAAATGCATCGCTTAATCGATCCCAGGTAAGTCCTAGTAATTTCATTACTTCATCTAATTTAAACTTCTTTGGTTCTTCGTTATTTTCTACATCCCGTTTGTTTATTCTTGCCAACAAATCTTCACTGTTGCTTGACCATTTTTGTAAAGAAAACCCTCCCTGTTCTACTAACCGGTTCATTGCATGATACAACTGGACACCTTCTTCAACTGTTTCAATACCAGTAAGTAGATCGTCCATATAAAAATCTTCTTTCACTCTACTAGCAGCTATAGGATATTTATCCTTCTCGTCTACCGCCACTTGCTGAAGCACCTTAACTGCCAGATATGGGGCACACGCAGTACCAAATGTAACCCTCAACAAACGATATTCATTGTTTTGGTTATCACTACCTTCTTTCCAAACAATCCTTTGAAAATCAACATCCCTTTGATCAACCTTGATTTGACGGTACATTTTTACAATGTCCGCAGATAAACATATTGGATAGAGTCTCCATTTTAACAAAATATGTCTTAACGTTGGCTGTAATTTAGGGCCTATCATTAAAAGATCATTTAACGATACACCGTTTTCACCTTTACAGGATGCATCAAATACTATCCTCACTTGCGTGGTATCTCTGTCTTCTCTAACAACCGCAAAATGAGGCAAGTAAATTCCCTTTCCCTTTTTTGTTTCAGGAACCTTCTCCATATGTTCCAGCAGCTTGTACTCATCTAAAACCGCTTGATACTTCGCTTTCATCTGTTCATCTTTGTTCAGTCTTGTAACCAATGACGAAAGTCTTTTTTCAGCTATCTTTCTTGAATTTCCTATTTTTGATACTGGATCTGTGGTTTTAAATGGTAACCGCACAATATATCTTCCATCCTCATCTCTTCTGGTTGTTTCCTCAAAATAGCGTTCGCATTGTTTTTCTTCTTCATTTAATATCTGTGCATTGTTTACAGGATCTGCCTCTAATTCCCAAAACCTTTTTAAAATGTTGTTTTCCTCCATATAGGAATGCAGAACCACTACGTTCACCTGATCCTCTTGTGACTTTTCAACCATACCAGACAGAATCCACCCCAACGAAGTAGCCTGCGCTACTACAGTTCCCTGAGGTCCTTTTTTTACTCCTTGTTGAATTACTTGCCCATAGACCTCAGCACCAAGCAACATATCTATCTTGTTTGGTGAATGATACTGCGGATCTGCTAATGGTAAGTCACATACCCAATCTAAAGATACTATTTTGTTGGAAGGAATAAGCGTTGTTATTGTTTTCAGTACATAAGCGGCAACTGAAACCTTGACGTCTGGATTATGAATAGAGGTAAGCGTTACTTCTACCATAAACTTAGACAAAATATTAGCATTGCCTTCCAACCCTGAAATGTGCCCCCTTACTGGTGTCTTTTTAAGACCCAAGTACTGGACTGTTGCTTCGGTCACAAAGGAAGCTTGAGATCCTTGATCGAGCAACGCCCTGATAGTTAAGCACATACCATTCCTAGCTGTAGCATTTACTAGTGCTGTGGCTAACAACACCTGATTACGCCTTTTTATTTTATTTGTCGAGAAGAATGTAGCTACTGTGTTCGAGTTAACTGCCGATCCAGATGACATAACCTTCCGTTCACCAGATGAGTCTGCGTTATCGTTCTGAGGTACGTTACTATTTTTAGTATGATATGAACTGACATCATTTGTAGCCTTATTTTCTTGACCAGCAGAATGCAGCAAAGAATGATGTTTACGTTTGCAAAGACGACATACCGCTGAACTCAAACACTGCTTGGCCGAATGGTTAATCCCTAAACAATTAAAACATAAACTGTTTTGTCCTACAAACTCCCGTCTAGCATTTACATCCGCCTTAACAAATTGTTTACAATGTATAATTTTATGGTCTTGCTTACAGAATCTACATTGCATAGTGGAGGTATGAAATACCTTAGGCCTCTCCATGTATTTTCCTCTGCCTGTGTTGGATCCCGTATCCAGAAATTCCAAAGCTCGGTAACGACTAGTTACAAAATCCTTAAATTGTACAAACGTTGGGATACTATCAGAAGAAGTATCGCTGGTAACCTTTAGCTCCCACTGTTTTCGGGATTCTGGATCCAACTTTAAGGAAATCACATGTACAATCAATATGTCCCAGGTACTGACATCGAGCCCAAGATTAGCTAACGCATGTAAACAATCGATGGTGCTATCAATCAATTCTTTAAGACCTGTTGCTGATTCGCCATTTAAATTTTTAAGACTGAGAAACCTTTTCAAAATAAAATGTGACAAAAATCTCTTATTATTGTACCGCTCGTTTAATAGTTGCCAACAACGTTCATAGTTGGAGTCTGATATGGGTATTTGCCTTAGCAACTGTTCCGCTTCTCCTGACAAATAACCCTTTAAATATTGCATTCGTTGCACATTATCCAAAGATGTATTATTATGAATAAGCGACACATATAAATCTCGAAAGGTAACCCACTCTGTATACTTGCCAGAAAAAACTGGAATAACAATTTTAGGTAATTTTACTTGACACTGTTTGAAATGACTTAATCCATCTTTAGGATCCTCTTTTGAACTTGTCTCTTTAACGCCAAATGATTCCAAAATAGTTTCTAATTCTATTTTATACTGAATGTATTCTTCTTCAGCTACATAATAAATTCCTTTTTTAACGTACGAACTTTGGTTTAAACTATCTGGTTCATATGTCTCGTACAATTGACTGTGGCCATCTGATAACTGATTAAACAGTTTCTCTAAACTGTCCAATCTAACTTTAACATAAGGCCGAGTTATCCTGTCTTTTGGTGACTTTTTAAAGTTAATATATGCTTTATTGATTCTAATATAAATATCTTCTAATTTATTCATTAAGGACTCCATATTTAATTTTTGCATAAAAATACAAGTTTAAAAAGTCTTCCAAAATAATTACAAGTGTTTTCTAAATTATCAATTTAAGAAAAATTGGGCATAGGTTCCCCTTATCAACCAAATTTCTTTAAAATTACGCAAAGTCTAAAACACTTTAATTATTTACGTTAAAATCTTTAAGGCAATAAAGTTCAAAATGTCTATCTTCTTCAAAAGTTAGTTGCACGAAAAATTATTAAAATTTCACTCACAATTTTCACTCCGATTGTACCACCTGATTGTTGTAATGACGTAGCGTCTGCACGTCCCACTACCTCCAGGTTGAACGACGTAGCGTCTGCACGTCCCACTATCTCCAGCACCTGGAATCTCTTCTCCAGCACCTGGAGTCTCCACTCCAGCACCTGCTCCCTGACGATGACTCTCCTGGCACCGTCTGCAGATGCGCACCACCCTAGCGCTGCTACTGCCTGCTGCTGCTTCCACCACTGGCACTGACTCAGCTTCCACTTTGGCCAGTTTGCGCAAGCGATCCTCTTGCCCAGCCAATCAATCTTCACAAAAATCCATCCGGTTCGAAGGACCACATGAACAACTAGTTCACAACCACTTGACACCACACACTAGGATGTCACAGACACTGCAGCACACAAACTTGTTACTTGGTAAATAAAACAATCCTTACTTCTTCATGACTGTATTCGAAACTCACTGAGACTAATTTAACCTACGACCCTACCTAATCGCCGGAGAATCTTAATAGCGCGATGTAGGATTTCACAAAAACTAAACACCGCCATCTATCGGCAAAACTAAAAACTACTTGCTCAAACACGACTCGTTATCTGAGGAGATGGCTAAAGAAGGTATTAATTTTAACTTTATACCTGCATACTCTCCTCATTTTGCTGGCCTTGCGGAGGCTGGTGTCATGTCAAAGAAGCATCATTTAATCAGGGTGTTGGGCCTTTGTAACCTCACATACGAGGAGCTTTATACTACGCTGGTGCAAATAGAAGCTATTCTAAACTCCAGACCACTGACTCCACTTTCATCAAATCCTGAAGACTTGGCACCGTTGACACCCGGCCATTTCTTGATTGGACGTCCTTTGATATCTTTGCTGGCACCTGATTACTGTGACCATTCTACCAGTTCCTTGTCTCGCTTTCTACGTATTGAACAGCTCCGACAACATTTTTGGAACAGATGGAGCAAGGAATACATATCGGAGCTCCAAATCAGGACGAAATGGCGCACGTGTAAGGGTTCTCTGAAGCTGAACTCCCTAGTTCTGCTAAAGGAAGACAACATGCCACCGCTGAAGTGGAAAATGGGTCGGATTGTTGCTACTTATCCTGGTCCAGATGGCGTAATTAGAGTCGCAGACGTCAAGACTTCTACTGGTCTGCTCCGCAGATCGTTCAGCAAGATTTGTCCGTTACCCATCTACCCCGAGACTGACAATTTTGGTTGAAAGACAGGCTTTCAACGCCCGGGGGTATGTTTGCGCAGAACGCCTGCAAAAATATTCATATCACTGGTGCAGCTACGTGTGTTTTGGCTCGTACCTTTTATTTTTGTTATATTTTAATCTTCTACCGACAGTAATATGTTTTTTTCATTATACGAATTTTATTTCACAATCAAGGCGTATTAATTACATCTCCCGCTAAATAAACCTGCTGAAATCCCAAACACATACCTAGAATCTAACGATATCCTTAGTGACCGCCAATACGGCTTCCGCCGAAATCGGTCTACTGGGGATCTTCTAGCGTATGCCATTCACATCTGGAGTGAGGCCATCGAGAAACACGGGGAAGCGCTTGCCGTCTCCCTCGACATCTCGAAGGCTTTTGATAGGGTCTGGCACGAAAGCCTTATTGGTAAGCTTCCTTCATTCGGTTTGCCCGGTGGTCTGTGTGATTGGATTGCAGACTTCCTGAGAGATCGGTCCATTCGAGTGGTTATCGATGGCTGCTCGTCGGACCAATTGGATATCAACGCCGGGGTCCCTCAGGGGTCGGTACTCACAGCAACTTTATTCTTGCTGCATATTAACGGTTAACCTTTGGGTATGCAGACGACAGCACTGTTGCTGAGAGATACTTGTCCAACGCTCGTGCTACCGGGCCTCAGATCCGGTCTCTCCGGGAGGCCATGGTGGAGCGCTTGAACCTGTCCTTGCAGGCAGTCTCCGAATGGGGCGATGCCAATCTGGTCAGGTTTAATGCCGCTAAAACCCAGGCGTGTCTTTTTTCCGCTAAAAAGAGCCAATTTTACCCAGATCCAACTTTCCGAGATGCGACCGTGCCAATATCTGACCATCTTGAGCTTCTTGGCGTTACGTTGACATCTACTCTCAATTTTGGCCCTTACATTGAGGCAAAGGCTCAGCTGGCTGCCAAAAAGCTGGGTATCCTTGCAAAGGTGAGACGGTACTTCACGCCAGAACAGCTCCTCAACTTGTATCAAGCGCAAGTTCGATCATGCATGGAGTACTGTTCTCATCTCTGGGACGGATCAGCCAAATACCAGCTTGACGCACTAGAGTCGATCGAAAAGCGAGCCAAGAGGCTCATCGGCGATGAGGCGCTGGTCAAGTCAAAGCTCCAGAGTCTTGAACATCGTCGCCGAGTTGCAAGCCTGTCGGTTTTTTATCGGTTACATTTCGGGGAGTGTGCGATGGAATTGCACGATATAATTCCACCTAGCCCGTTCCATCATCGGACTACCAGACGTACGGCGATGCGCCATCGATACATGGTAGACATCCCACCCATACGCACAAAACGTTTTGGGAACACTTTTATTATGCGTACAGCTAAGGAGTGGAATTCCCTGCCGGAGTCTGTGTTTCCCGATAGCTACAATCTAGGGGTCTTTAAGTCAAGAGTGAATAGGTTATTTCTAGGCAAGCGTGTTTCACCGTCGACCACATCATCGCTTACCATCAGGTGAGATTGTGGTCAAGCACGAGCCTATAGGTTATAAAAAAAAAAAAAAAACATAGCAATCACTGATCAGTGATGTGCAATAGTGGCTTGCCGAGTCACTGCGCATTGAACTCTCTTACTATCTTGAAAGACAGAAATATGTTTTAGTAAGCTTTTAGGTTTACTAAAATACTAAAGCTCTTCAAAGTTAGAGTGAACAGGCTTCTTCTGGGTAAGCTCACTCCATCGTAGACTTTGTCTCTGTCACCTCTGACCTAGACTAGAGTCAAGAGCAAACCCATCATAAATAAAAAATAAATAAAAAAAAGTTGCAGTTCAACTAGATATGGCTGGACCATGTTCACATGGTGATAATCATGAATGGAAGTCAAACAATATGCGTTGTATTATGTGTGGCGAGTACAATGGCGGGCAACAGTGAGTATCGGAAGTGAGGCGCCAGTGCAGCAGAGCAGCGAGTGAGCGTTCAGATGAATTGTATCTGTACTTATTGGCGTCTAATTAAATAGGCTTGTATCAGGTCGATAAAAATAAATTTTTCAAGTTAGTTTACCAGTTAGTTTTCATTACAATCATCATAAGCATGATAATGCTCTAACCTTTTTAAACTGAATCACGATGTCAGACGTCACAATAGACGAGTTTTATTATAGAGAGAACGAGTTCGTTTCATTGTAAAACTAATTACAAGCATTTAGAAATGTTAAATCGATAGCAAAAGTATTGTTATCAATTGTACAATATACACAACACTAATCCAACTGTTACGAACGAGATCACAACGAAACACACAAACAAGCAAATTGTTAAAGTTTCTTCCTCCTCTTCACCCACCCGTTGAATAATATAATTCCTCATTTATTTATGCCGCGTTCTTTCTTCTATAAATGTTTGTAAAACGAAAAGCAAAATGTGAATACCTCGAGTTAGCATTGTGTAATTAAATATCTCGGGAGTCCGAGACTGAATGTTGATTATAAAGTTTGACAGAATTAGTATTCAAGAGCATTTCAGCGCAAATGGACTTTTTCAAGTCAATGGAGGATGAAATCAGAAACAGAGATGTTTGAAATAATAATAGAATTTGTTGGTTTTCATAAACATTTTAATTTACGGTTGAAACTTTGAAATATTATCACAAGATTTTTTTTCCTCTAATATTTTAAAGAACTCTTGATAGATCAGTTAAATAAATAAATCAGTTCATTTTCTCCACAATAGGTATACATTTTACATTACTTTAGACTCTTAGGTATGTACTTTGTAAATTTAACAGAAAATTTACTCGACATTCTAGCACAAAGTACGTAAGCGGCGGCGCGCCGCAGACAGAGGGGCCACTCTCACTTTGACATTTCGGTTTTACAGGGAATATTGGGCAATATTGGACCGAGCTCAGTCGCGGCTGTCATGATTGCTTTGTGCAGGCGTTTGTCACGTCATTCATACATTAAGTACTGTAACGAGGTTGGTTGCATTGGATAGGTTACCTTTATTATTTGTTACAGACCGAATTTACCTTTTGTTTTTAATTCTTTCTTTCAATTATTTTTATGTTATAAAGGTCATTAATCTTTCAAGATGACAAATTAGAAATTCATTATCTAGGATTATAATAAATTATTTTAAGCCCATAGATGAAATTGGGAACTTGTCATAATAATAAGGTTCAAGTCATACAGCTTACAAATATGTTTCCTCCGACTGCACAGCATAATTTTCTTCTAGTTTAAGATCATCTTTGGTTTTTTGATTTTATTAGGTACCTGTTTTTTCACATTTATATTTTTGTCGAGCTTGGAGCTTTTTACAATTTATTTTTTTAATTAGGATCATTATTACACTATTACTACGTCTTTTTACTCTCCAATAATCATCGTATGTGGCGTAATATTAAATGTTTCGTGATATTAAATGGATATTTAATGCCCTGTCTACCCTCTAAGGCATGTAAGCATGATATGATGTATGTTTAGACGAATCTATGTATTTATGTTTGTAACTTGGGCAACCTGCTATTTTTTTTTATTCGGAATCAATATAGTTGCAACCCTAGTGAATATGTCAAGGTAAGCTGTCAATTTTCTAAACGGCGGGAGTGGCCCTTCTGTATACTTACTATTTTGTGATTCTAGACACACGCCCTCTCTCGTAGCAAACTGTCAAATCTAGTGTCAAATCATAGGCGTAAAGTTGTGCAAAATGTAAGCTTGTGATTATAATTTCTTTGTCTCGTTTTAGATAAATACGACTTTTCATTGTGATTTTGTTCCTTTGAGACAGAAGACAGAAACTCACTGCTGGAAAAATAAAGGAAAAAATAAAATTAAAATTAAAAAAAATAGCGACATAAAAACCTCTAAAAATCAAAAAATAAGCATCGTACTCGCGGCGGGGAGCCACTAAGTAACTAAAATAAACTGCTGTAAACGTTGGCGGTTTCCCGACGCGAGTGTGACGCTTATTTTTTGCTTTTAAGAGGTTTTTTTAATTTTTATTTACACGCTTCAATCGACAATCTATCGAAACACGTAATTGTGAAATGATATCTTGCGGAAAAACTCAGATTCAAAAAGTAAAATGCAATTTTTTTTTGTACGGTAGAACCGATTTCAATTAAACATACCTAAGAACACTCTCGACAAAGTGACCTTTCAAACTATAAAACTAAATCAAAACAGGTTCATCCGTTTAGTAGCTATGATGCCACATACAGACAGATACACAGGCATACAACAACACAAGTGAAACTTATTATAAAACCTCTCTTTTTCCGTCGGGGGTTAAAAACCCCTCTTTTTCCGTCAGGGGTTAAAAAGGAATAGTAACAAACGACATGCGTAGCGTTGTTTAAAATAATACTAAGCGGCTGTCTGGAGCGTTTCACATCATGTGACGTCATACAAATTTCGGCGACATGCTGCTTATTACGAGCGTATAACTTTATTAGTTGGATGATCCATTTTTACTGAAAATGTTTGTGAATTATAAACTGCAGACGCAACCAAGGGAAAAGTAAATGTAGAAGAAATTTATTTCCGTAAAACAACATTATGTGTGTACCCATCGTCGCATAATCTATTATTCATGTTTTTTATCTAAACTCGCCAGTTCCACTCGTTCCATTCATTCGTTATTATGATTTACTGTAAATTTGTTTTCACAATGCAAATTATTTGAATTGCAGGTATTTTTTTCAGTTAAGGGGCAGTCATGCGATGTTGTTCTCATGATCATTTTATATTGTGTCATTAGCTTAATAGCCAAGTCAGTAGATACTTGGGAGCACTATGTATCTTCAAAGTGTTTCTAACACATAAAACATAATAGTAAACGCGGTCCTCAGTTTTTGATTAACAGCTCTTTTTAAACATTGCCAGAGGAATAAAACTGTCTTTCACGCTTCACGGCTAAGCCCCAGTTTTTTGATCCGTAGTAAACTTAAACAATGGTTATATATGCTAACCACTTTTCGTACTTTTTACTTTAAAATTACCTTTTTAATAACATGAAAATTACCCATAAAAAATTATTAGGTAAGTCAGGCAACTGGCAAAGCAAAGACCTTGATTTGTTGAGCTGAACTTCTGAAGTCAAGAAACACTAGTGAAACTAATAAGCAGTGGCTTCCTTGTAAACTGTTAATTAAAGACAATATTAGTTGTATACATAGAGTCAGTTTATCTGCCGGTGAAGGTAGCACAGCACTAACATGCAATTATTAGTTGTAACATTGTTGTGGCTAGGCAAGCTAACTTAGCGGAAAATCATTTATAGGAAACTAATTTACGGTGAGGGAAGTTTATCTAGGTCAGAGTAATGCGAGCGATCCAACAGTACTTCTTGTGATGCCCATTATCACGGCTGACTTTTATGTAGGCATTTATGTCTGTTTTCCATTTGTACATTGCAGCTCATTTGTAGTTAGACGTAAAGAGAGGTTAAGAGTCTTAAGATATATATAAAAAGCCTGCTATGTTTTAGCCTACGGAGAATCGTGTTAAAATTGCGTAGTAACCCATTTTCAGACATTGAATCCAATTGAGGCAAAAACCAAACCAAACAACTGACCTAATTAAATTATCTTGTTTCTGTTGCACAGGCCATTATCTTTCTTTGTACAACAAAGGATTTTTAAGCTTTGTATATTATTGTCTCTTATTATGAATTAAAACAGCAACACAATCATAACAAGAGGAATATAAAAAAGAAAATTACTGATTCATTTCCGCGCATTACAGAACAACTTTCCTGTACAGAGGAGAACAAATTCGTTTAATTGGACAAATGAAAAGCTTTTCAGCAAAAGGAAAAAATTAGTAAACCGATTCATCGATTTGTTTCGTATTTGTATAAAATGGGTAAAATAAGGTTAATTCATTTTTATGTGAGAACCTATCGATTCCATAAATCTATGTTAGTAATATCTTTTGCCAACATGTTGTGTTGTGTGAATGTGTTTTAAAATTTATCGCAGAAATATATTATAAACAAGTTTTACCAACATTTAATTAAATTTTATTATACTTCAAAATCATTGAAATTACGTTGACAATATCAAAGCTCGGCCCCGATTAGGTACAATCAATTAAGGTTATGGATGGAACATTTAACTTTGGACTCGAATTTAATCAAGTAACCGCGGCGCACTAAACACAAATTATGCGAAATTGTCGTACAGAGTTGTCACAGAGGAGCTGATTTATTGAGATATTTAATTCAGACTATAAATTATAGGAGAATGTCAGTATCTCTTCGAATCATTTGTATTTAAGTATTCCCATACCAAAATTAACATATAAGATAAAATTTCAAAATACAAAATTCACTATAGCAAGATTCCAGACGATTTTGTTTCAGTTCTTCGTATCGATCTGCGATGCAATATACATCCTCAATTTGAAAATAAACATTTCTTTCCTGAAACTATTTTATTTGAACATACTAAGTAGGCTTTTATAGTATACACAATATATATAATAAACAAGCTATATAACATTCTCCAGGCACATATCCAACAAACATCAGAGCAGAATTGTAATCTAAAAAAAAATTTTAAACGAATTTAATACGGAAGGACACACATGTTTAAAGAACTTGTAAATAAGGCAACTTTAGTGAGTTTAAAATATACTGAAATATAATAATAATATTATTAGATCCCGTAAGTATTTAAATGTATTATATTTTTACAAGCTTTTATTTAATTTGCTATGACCGTATCTATGTATATAAGTTTGTACGGGTCAAATCTTGCAACTAATTTTAAAGTAGTTATCCTCCTCCGATTAAGATGAAATTTTGCATACAAGTTTAGTTTGTAATTCCAATATGGCGGACGGCCCATTATGGTGGACTAGTTATTTTTTGTGCACTGCCATGATATGGGTATCAAGTGAAAGGGTTTGCTGAAAAGAAAAAGAAACAGGATTGTTTAAAAAAAAAACAGATGCTGTGTTAAATTCTCCTACAAGTATTATTTTTTTGCAGCAGCACAATTTTCAGTATTCTGACATCGGGCAAAGAAGACATTCACAAACAAAGGTTCAGTGACGATATCCTTCCGTCGTTATGGTCATATTCCCGGAAGGCCGCACTGTCCGGAATACGCTATTAGCATAAACCTTCCTAAATGCTACGGTTAAGGGAACAGTAGAGCGTTCATGAGACACACGAGATTTAGTAAAGACATAACATTTAGGCTTTAAAAATATGAACTATCAAAGTTTATATATTTAACCAAAACTAAAAAGAGAAAAATAGAAAATAAATTAACAAAAAAATTAAATCGACTTTATGATAAAAAAACTTTTTAGCAAAAAAATACTACTGACTTCCAAATAAAAAACTACAAAGTGAAAAATAACTTTATTTTTGGAAGTCGATGTCTTGCTTTTTCCCATTTTTTTGTTTTTTTTATTTTTCCCTTTTTAGTTGTTCCTACCTAATATAGGCACCTATAACGCCAGAATAGATTACCCGAATAACATGAAACATGAACATAACCGGTGAAATGAGAGATCTGCGTACCCTTTTAGAGCGTACTGGCATGATGTTATGTTATGAAATGGTATAAACAATAAACAGGCATGCGATTGCATCAATCTCGATTGATTTGCCGTTAGTTATTGAAGAGTTCTGTTGTATATCTTCGAAGTTCTTCATCAGATCTTCACCAAACTAAAATATGACCAATTTCAAAACATACTCTTTCAAACAAAAAAAGAATTTTAAAATCGGTTTACAATTGACGGAGATATCGGTGAACATACATAAAAAAAACATACAAGAAGTCGAACATAAAACCTCCTCCTTTTTGGTAAGTCGGTTAAAAATACCAAAATCGCTATATGTTTGCCTATAATATTTGAGGAGTGCCCTTGATTTCCATGGGATCCCATCATCATGATTTTCCGACAGTGGGTCTACCTCGAGAGAATACCCTTTCAAACTATTTCTTTTTAAATATTTTGCATATTGCAAATCTGTCTACAGACGGAGTTATGCCCAAATATACATTTAATAAAAATATAAACTTCCGCATTGTTTAGTTTGGGAAGTAGGTTATAAACTTTATCACCAGTTCCAAGTAATAAATAGAATATTGGTAAAGTTACACCATAATCGTTATTCTGAATGAAACAATCGACATCAATGAGATATCTATTACAACAGTCAAATAATAAAACTAGACTGGCGATTATTCATCACAGCCCAAACTTTACATTAAAGATTAAAATATTGTATTATTATATTTATAAGTTTGCAAATTGGCTCGCAACCTCTTTTGTTTTCGTATAATATTTTACAGAGACTGGCTATTTTGAATAAAAAAAATAAGATGCCATTATATTTGGCTTTTTATTTATTTTTCTTTGTCAAGAAAATGGAATTCTTATAATTTTTTTTGAGAGATTTGTTAATTGGAAAGTAGGAGAAAATATTTTGTGACACAAAATATTTTCTCTTGAAGCAGGTAGTCAAGGAGGCTGATAAAATGGTTGAAATTTCTGTGCTGACAATATGACGCGGCCAAGTTTCAATAAGACTTATCATCGGATAGTTCACTTGTACACGATTTCATTGCATCGCTGGAATTTATTGGTTTGGTCTAAATTTAACCATTGAATAACGACCAGTTTAACATAAAACTCAGTCGCCCTGCTTTTAGTGCCTGATAGAATTGTAATGTATAAAGGCCTTCCCAATCGTAAAACTTTTTAAAACAGAGACGATTTAGTGGTTTTAATCTAAATTGTATCACAGAAAATCGGCAGTACCTAAATGTTATAAATTTCACAGAACTCATTGAATCAGTAAAACTAACAAGCTTATTAAATTTGATGCACGTGTTAGTATTGGAAGTAAGGGTGACGTCATTTAATCATAAACTTTCACTTTTAAGCACATGCAAAATACAAACTGTCATATTTATTAAGCATCTACCGACAAATGTCTAAGTACCTACCTAAATTATTATTGTGTTGTCAAATACCTACAATTATTAGAGTATCCACCTGAGTAAATATTGTTGTGAAAACAGGAAATAACTCGAAATTTACATTTAAGCCACAATGATGAAGTTCCTATAAAGTGTTACGTAATTTGTAATGATCATTGCGATGTATTCTGGATTTTATATTGCTATTTTAGTATTATAAGTCCTTTGAGATAATTAGTCCAAGACTGTCGGTTAGTATCAATATTCTTTCGAATATTGATTAAGAATAACTAAATAGACGATATTAAATTCCTTAATTCTCTTGATAAGTTTTAAAAAGGTTTCATTACTCAAGAATTGATTATTACCGATTTTGAGATTATTTATAGAAATATAGAAAATGGTGGGGACTTTTGACATGTTGTTATAATAAATAGTGTTTAATTCGTAAGTTGACTAGCACTTTGTTGTGAAATATGGACTACACAAGCTTCACGTAAGTTATTTGATATTATAACTTGATTATTGTTAATGGTTGTGTTGACACGCTATGTGTATCATATTATGGCCTTTATTCCCTAATGAAGTTAAATTTATTTATTTAAGGGCTAGTCATGTTATTTGCCTTACCCTTGTTGTTTTGATTATGTAACATTGTGAAATGCTACAAGATTTACATATAATAGTAATTATAAAGTTAGATCTATATTGTAATAAACAATATTTATATGATTGTAAAATATATCTAAAAATACTTTTACAACCATAGTTGCTTCCGTGGAGTTTCTTGCCCTTCTTCTTCACGAGAACTAGGTTTAGCGAACGGGCGGTAAGCTCTCTGAGCCTCAATATTTATTATTTGACAAGCCTAATTGAAATAAATACCTAGTCTTGTCTTTTTGTGTTTTTCTTTTTAAAACCTTTCCCTTATACACCACATATAAAGGAACTCTGATACACAGTAAATAACCATCTTGACATATATCAATACTTTTATATGGAGTTCCTTCATTTTTCTAACACACGCATTAGCTGTCAATACTCAATAATAAAATTTCCATTATTCTGACGCATGTTCTATACCATTCATCACTAGTGCGGCAGTGTAAAGCCGGGTAGGCTTCAATAGATGTCATCAGAGCAATCGATTATTCAGCTCTCTCAATAGACTTCACTAGGATTGCCATTGTAAAATGAGCTTTACTGTATATGTGTATAAAGCACACATTTCAATGAGCCAAACTGCAATATTGGCTACTGGTAGCCTGTTCAAAGATCTTATACAACGCAATGACATCTTCGTTTCATGTAGGAGTAGGTGCTTAGTATAAATTAACTATCTGCGGAATGTTTGAAGCGGGGCCCTGTGACGCAATGCACCGATTGAGTTTAATAACTAACGTTTATTGAACACCTGTAATTATAATTTAGAAGCATTTGCCTAAATCACTAGTGAAATGCGAATTAGCGGCACCCAGATTCATATCAATCAATCTACAGCAATGGAATTTCTCGAAATTGAATCAACAGTTTATGGCTTCGTGATCTAATAACCAGTCACCTGTTTGTTCTATTATTTCATTTGCTTTAACATTTAAATGATGATGCCTTTATTATTTGTCACCTCGACGTCTCCCCTCGTTACTGTGACTGTAACATTTTTATTTCGTTATTTTGTCATGATGTTCCGCTTTTATTTTCCTTGTCGGAATTAAGCCAGCTTTTAAGTGTATGCTTTGCATTTCTTTTGATATTAAATATGTTTTTGTATTTTTTTCAGGTTTACGGTTTGTTTGTTACGAATGACAAACTTTTGGATATATAATGAACAAATTTTTGTTTCAAACTCACAATTGATGGTTTCAAAAATTTATATATTTTTTCTTTTTCCCGATTGGCAACAATAAAAGCGTGTCATAATACTAACGGTATTTATGTTCGAAAAAACAGGCACTTTTATTGATACAATTTTCCACCCGGTGGTCTTGATTATTTCCCTTAGCTTACCCTGAAAGTTTTGGTAAAGGGCCATGAAAATCTTGCAACACAAGCTCAAAACCGAAATGCAACATCAAATGAATTTAGTAACATCAAACCCTTTGAGCCAGTGAATCTTTGATATGACATGAATCTAGTAACAAATTCTATTTTTAAGTTTGGAATCGAATCTTTTCCCAGAACGATCATATGAATTCAACGAAACGTAGGAAAACCGAATATCATTTTAAAATCATACAACGAGTTTAAAAATATCACTCTTTCATAGCAGGAGCTCGAAAGTTCAACTTTTTCATACCCTTTCTAGTTACAGTTGCTTGATCTATCTTTCTGGAGAGTACAGACGATGAATTTTAAACTGCAAACCTAAATTCAGGAGGTTGAACTTTTAAAACAATAAGTAATGGATACTGCTTCATTCTCCGGCGGTTCTACCATGCATAGTATATGGTCAGAGATTCGTACAGTTAGTGTCTCGTTGAGCATTTCATATATTATGCAGCCGTATTTGTTTCAGTATTTTACTAATACATTGCGAGAAATTAGATTTCAAAGCCTTCTATTGGATTTAGCATTTATTTGTTTGCATAACATTCTGATTTTGAAATAGAATGACGAATGCTATTTGTCTAAACTATACCTAGCTTCAATGTGTGTTTTAATGTGAGAAAATAATAAAACAATCCTTCATCAATGTTGCTGTTAAAAACTTTCACTACTTGCAAGGATTTAAGTTTGTAGTTGAAGTTTTAGGTATTTTTTGTTTTTTTTTTAAAACCATCATAATTGAAAAGCTTTTGGAGAGTTTTGTAGTGAATAAAAACAACCTTAATTGTTTGAGGTAGTGTAGCACTTTTATTAATCACACCATAAACATTGTTTTCTTAAATTGTTTTGCTTCTTAATCCACAATAAAATTATTAGGTAAGGACAACCCGCAGGTTAGTGTAGCTTTTGAATCTATTAGTCAGCCGTATAACAAACAGTTTTTCAAAACCAATGACAGGAATTTCGTTAAAAATAACTATATATTTGTATTTATTTTAGTCCATCGACCTGCCTCCGCTCTAATGGCGATATACAATACTTTTTTTATTAGTAATATTTCGTTAACAGGCACATAGAACTTTTATTTTTGTTGTGTTGTAATTAAGAGTCGCAAAATTTTATTTTGTTAGTTTTTAACAAAAATTTCAGTATTTTATAAATGTGTTGGTGTTTTCGAGCGTATGGCACTCGTGGGCTGCAGTTGAAAATCAGCGTCAGGTGGTATACCCTGTATTATCATTTGGCATTATACTGAGCTGAGGCTCTTTTGGCATTATTTAATTATTTATTTTATTAATATTAAGGTGTTTTTGTTTTTAATGCCTATTGGCAACAAATATTTCTTACTTTATTTCTTTCTTTCTAAAAATCGGCAATTAAATATTAATTCTGGAGAGCAGTTTTAATATTCTAGTTAAAAATCGCTTACAAATGTAATTCGTTCCGCTCGATGGCTTGTTCTGTGTAAAAATTTATATTTCTTTCAATCCTTTAAACCTAATCATTAATAAGGAGTACGCTTAAGAAAGTAACCGTTTTACGGCTCTAAAGCGGTGTAAGGCCCTTAAGAAATTAAATATAAAACTTAAACAATATAATTTTCAATTTGTGCTACGGTGACGTAGCTCGTGTAGCGGTCGCGTAGGCTTACTACGCCGTAGCAATAGTTCAAAACATATTGTGTTGGTTATCATTTAAATTTCATAAATAACAACAGCGTAACTGAGACAGCTGAAAAGGCTATTAACTCATCAGTCCAACCTGTCGGCTCGTTACTTAATGTTTCAAATGCTCTCCCTTTAATTATGTACTGTGTGAACTCTCTTGAGGGTACCCTCTTATATTATAAATTATGTTCCACCGTTTTAGAAGTGCGTTGTTGTGTGATACATTATATAAGATGTTAAGAGTATTGGCCGCTCGGCGACTCGCCTTACTACGAGTACCTACATAAACCAAATCACGTCACAAACACTAGCTTTATCTTCCCTATGCACTGACCTCAAGTATTTATGTGTACGATACTTAAGTAGCTCAAAGTTAAAAATATGTAGCTAGTTATAAAAGCTATTCCACGGCGAGTGTGGTCTCTTTGATCTCTGCCATGCCGCCTCGTAGGACTCGGCGCCGCTCACACTCACTTCATTGAAACGCAACCGCGACACACACCATACACGTGACACCCATGGGGGATTAAAAGTAAAAATAAGTAGATTTAACCTAAATTACTTCCTTAGAAAACATTGCAATCATGCTAAAAGCCTCTAGGGAAATACTTAATACCATCAAAGCTGAATATTAAAAATAATCGGTGTTGAAGCACAACTGCACAAGGAAAGCTGCTCCGGATTAACTGACTGTCATTCAAGGTCAGTCGCAAAATAGTTTGGTAAAAACAAGCGTGATGTTTTTGGTCTAAACTGATATGCGTGATTATAAATTCCGATCACACTACAACATTCTAATATACCTGTAACAAACACGCTTCAGGATATTTTCCTTCGCCGGTGTACATGAACGATAAATTGTTTATAAGTAACTTTAACTCATTTTAGTTGGTGTGTTAAGTTTATAACGTAAACTTCAAGTTGGTATCTTCAAAGTGGTTTTGCCGTGAAAGCATCTCATCAACAAATTTAACTCTCTTTATCTAACTTATCTTAAAATTAATTAAACAGCAAAAATACCCTCGAAAGAGAGGAAGAAGTTTTTCTTGTTTTGCTCTTGGTTAAGTGTTATGGTAATACGACTTAATTGTTTCAAAAGGTCCATTACATCCTAATTGATCTGAAAGCATATAAAACTCGGGCTTAGCGAGCGATTGTGAAACATTTTCGGCTTACACCGTGAGAAAATAGCGAGTTTATTATAACTTGACCATTATTTTGTACAAATGGTATCTCGAATGTTCCGCACTGCGGTATAGTGGCTACATAATTATCATGTCAGTACAATATTTATTACTTAGAGAAACAAAACACTCAAGATAATCATGAAATACGTTCTGATCAACTATATGTTCCACTAAGTTACTGGTACACTTCGTGGACTGTGTCAGTTGTTAACTTTCGTCTCATTTTATGTTCTAATAAGTTGTAAAAGCGACATTAAATAAAGCTAGGGTAACGTTTATAAAATGTACTGGTAGTTTAGTTAACCTGATTATAACCAAACATCCTTTTACAACTCTAAAATACTCGTAATAAATAAAAAATGTGAATACTACATAACGTGGCAAAAGAAAGGCTTTTCAACATCTTTATCAAACGAACAGTAATCTACAAAACAGCATCTACTTTGAATCATATGTCAGAAATATTTTCAGAAATATACCAAAAACATGTGTCATAAAAATGTATCATGTATATTAACAGTTTTCTTGAAAGTACCCCAAAATATTTGTTCGGTATGTATCACTGTTTCCGATGTTCTTAGTTATGTTTGTACTTTGACATGAGCAGAGTAAGCACAAGAAATGGCATGTATTCTATTATACAGGTTGTAAAGGAAAGGTGCGAACATATTTTAAATACTGTTTCTTGGAGAAAGTTGTTCCTAAACATAGGCAAAAGCAGTATTTAAAATATGATGGCACTTATCCATTACACCTTGTATTCTATATTTTTAAATGACAAGCAAATCCGATGTCAACTATTCTGCCAATATCGTAAGGTAAAAACTAAAATAGAAGAATATGGTAATTATATTTAGAAGTGAAGGTGTTGAGTTCTACAAATATAACCCGACATTTAATTCCCCCATGTTATCGACACAGGTCGGTATTTGTACAATATTACTTATCGACCGTCCTCCATGACCCGGAGATTCGGTAATCAACAGATGGCGAGTTAGTAGAATTCCTTTCCGAGCAACCTCTTAATTGATTCAACAAGATTCCGATCACATTTAACGAAATTCAATACCGTTCCCTATTATTTTGTTTTCTGTAATGTGTTTTAAAAAGGCGACGATAGAAAATTATGTTTTGTTGCTTGTTCCGGCAATAGAAATTGTTGTTCAGCTAAGGGAAAATTTAGTACAAAGTTAGACTTTGGACCAAAGGAGGAAAAATCGGCGAAGATGAAAGTGGAATGGACTTGGTTTGTCACTAAATTGGTAAGTAATAGCACAAAATAGTAAGTATACAGAAGAGCCACTCCCGCCGTTTAGAAAATTGACAGCTAAACTTGACAGATTCACTAGGGTTGCTACTATATTGATTCCGAATTTAATAAAAGAGTAGGTTGTAAGTTACAAACCAAAAATTCCAAGTGCTGGGCAACGTTTTCTTAAAAAAAAAAAAAAAAAATTACATAAATACATAGATTCATCTAAACATACATCATATCTTGCTTACATGCCTTAGAGGGTAGACAGGGCATCAAATATCCATTTAATATCACGAAACATTTAATATTACGCCACATACGACGAAGATTCGAGAGTAACAAGACTTGGTAATAGTGTAATAATGATCCCATTTAAAACATTAAATTGCGAAAAGCACCAAGCTCGACAAAAATATAAATGTGAAAAACAGGTACCTAATAAAATCAAAAAAAAAACAAAGATGATCTTAAACAAGAAGAAAATTATGCTTTGCAGTTGGTGGAAACATATTGTAAGCATATGTAAGCTGTATGACTTGAACCTTAGTATTAAGACAAGTTCCCAATTTTGTCCATGGGCTTAAAATAATTTATTATAATCCTAGATAATGAATTTCTAATTTCTCAACTTGAATGAAATGAAAGACTTTAAAACAAAAAGTAAATTCGGTCTGTAACCAATAATAAAGGTAACCCATCCAATGCAACCAACCTCGTTGAGTTTTTGGCGGGATTTTGTCGAGTGAAGTTCAGTGGCTGTTAATATTATTTGCAAATTGATTCCTAGTGGATATTGTGATATATTATTGGTGTAGTTTTGTGTCTCAACTGTCTACGCAACTGGACAATTTGTGAAATAATGGGCAGAAGCGGAGAGCGAATCTCGGGATAGTGGAGCGGAGTATTTTATTGTAGTATTGACTGCCTCTGCAAAGCTTACTGGGAAGACTGACTCGATACAATTTGCTGGCAAATACTCCAAAAAACATTAGAATCTGTTACATCCGCATTCTAATGCATACTAAAGAATATCAGAGCGAAATAATAAAATGGCTAAAAGGTCCTAGCAACCAGGCCATAAAAATTATAAAAAAAAAAACATCCTCGTTACAGTACTTAATGTATGAATGACGTGATAAACGCCCGCACAAAGCACTCATGACAGCCGCGACTGAGCTCGTCCGATATTGCCCAATATTCCCTTTAAAACCGCAATGTCAAAGTGCGTGTGCAAAATGACACTTTGTTAGTAGTGGCCCCTCTGTCTGCGGCGTGCCACCGCTTACGTACTTTGTGGTAATAGGTATATTACTTACATTCACCTGGGTGTTAAATACTCTTAGCCTTAGATAATGGCCCTTAATTTTTACTTTTTTTCATTATGATGGAAATTATAATTGCTAGAATGAACTTACCTACATACAAACCGGCCTATAATCTTCAGTACCATCTCAGGGCATTGGTACCCCGTTGTACGCGAGACATTATACAGCCGAAGATGCATGATATTGACCATTTACCTGTTAAAACCATTATAATGTGTAATTATAACCATGTTAAAAAAATATCAATGCAAATTAATTTTTTAGCATACCTACCTAATCTTAAGACGCCTCCTTTGCTGTTTATTCAAATTTGCTTTTATAAAATCAGTTTGCCAGAGTTGTTTTAAAACAGTATCACTGCACCACACCAACTGTACTTAGAAGTAAATTAATAGCATAGCAATTATATATAAACTAACAATAACAAAAGTAAAATGTAGTGAGGACAACATGAACGACGAATGAAACAAATAAAAGAAAAATATTGAACATTTGAAAATCGAATACACGCATACATTGCGCTATATCCAGCCAGTATATTTTTATGGGAAGATATTTCTCAATCATGTAATGCCCGGTAAAGACTTTTTGAAATAAAGATATTAACTAAAATAATATCCATTTTCTTTTAATACTTAGTATACTTTTCAGATGTGTTTGTTTTACTATACACGAATTCAGGACTAAAGGTCGCCATAAAAAAGGTCAGAACTATACCTTTCTAAATACTAAGCTTACAACTCTACGTAAGTTTTTCTCATAGAAAATACCTGGCTGGGTTTATGTAGAAAGTAGTATATTCTAATGTTACCTTATTAAGACAACGAAACCGGTAAACAATAGGGCTGTATTCTCAGTAACTACAGACGATGAGGAGCAAACCACGTAACGTGCGCGTACCTAATAAATGCAGATGCCATTCTAAGACGGAACACGATAGTGCTTTCAGATCTGAAGTAAACATCTCACCAAGTAGCCTGAGAATTAGGCACAATTGGTAGTTTAAGGTAGTTCGAATGTTCCGTGTTTGACTTTCCCTTATATATTTGATTTATTACGTTGAAATAGATATATATTTTTAGTAAAAATAAAAAACGCAAAATAGGGAGTGCCTTCATCACACATCACTATTATATAATAATGAAAAAAATCATTGATAAATGCAATGTCCGATGATAAATACAGTGAAGATTGCGTAACTAAATCTCTAAAAATGTGATGCAAATTTATTTGAAACCTTTCATTAAAACTTATTGGCCACTTGCTCTCAAAAAAGATTGAAATGCCATTAAAAAAATGTGATTAATTTTCTTACTAAATGGCTATGAATTTTTTTAATCAAAACTAACCTCTTCATTGATACGTTGGATTGCAATCTCTTTAGGATACAACCTCCAAAAAAGTGAAAAAGAAAGTGTTTTGAGTAGGGTACAGTGACGACGATAAGTTCACTCCTGAAAAAGGGCCATTAAAAAAATGTGAAGGTTTCTGGAGAAACCCTGAAGGTACTTTATGGGGTAACCAGAGGAATCTTCAACCATTAGGACTGTTTGCACGGAAACTGCTGGCTCGAGCTTCAGATTTAATCGACTGATGACGATTAATATCTACCTAAGTAGTAGATAGGTAATGATGAAGAGTGGATTCGGTTCCTATTTTACGTGAATAAACTTGATGGTTTCTTATCATTTTATACTTTATGGATAAGTAACCATGAACTGTGATTTTTTGTCATCTATGTATGTATCAATTTATAAGTTTCTAGTTAAAATATCAATCGCCGAATAAAAACTGGCCAAGTGCGAGTGCGACACGCGCACTTAAGGTTCCGTACAAACAGCTACATTCAACAAAATAATTAAATAACATTACTGAAGTTCATAAACTATGAGGGTACCGAACATTGCTATAACGATAAGATAAATAGAATTGAGGAACAAAATTAACTTTGCCGTTGGAAAACTATAGTCCCCATACATCGACATAAGTCGCGGTCAGTTTACCAACTGCAAATAAGTAATCAACCTTTTTTTTATATAGGTACAAATTTACGGTTTTCAGATTTTTCCTTTTTTTTTTTTAAGACAATGCTTCTTGCCGAATCTCATGATTCTAGGTCAACGGGAAGATTTTGATTCCACTGCGAATGTAAAATATGCGTCATTAACGGCTGTATCTCTTGATTGCGTTAATCTAGAAGTTTAATTTTTCACAGCTGCAAGGGGTTGCAACCATGAGTTTGCGATTATTTAACGATATTAATTTCAACTCGATAACTCCACGCTTTCCCGACATAAAGGGTCTTGACAGACAGACGCACATTCAGTCAGACAGACGGACAACAAAGTGATCCTATAAGGATTCCGTTTTTTCCTTTTGAGGTACGGAACCCTAAAAATGGGGCTGTGGCATAAGCAAGATTTGTAACGTTGACCCTTTTCTGAAAATGTGTTCGAGTAATCTTGATAACAACTTATTTCATAATTATGAATAAAGGTGAATTAAAACTGTGGTTTCGTTCCCAGGTGCAGAGTCCGGTGCTGGTGGTGGAGCTCACCCTGGACAGACTAGAGGGCACACAGCTCAGAGCGCTGGGGCTGCTGTCCGTGTACGGGTTCAACGTGACGTATGAGGTGCGAGGAGCAGCGCAGTCACCGGGAGCCACTTCATGCAGCGCCGTCGAGTGCAGGTTGCTGGGACACTGCTACGCCACACACAATTATCAGTAAGTTACAGTGAATAAAACAATTGAGAAGAGCAGTGGTGGCCCAGTGGTAACGGCCTCGATTTACGTGTCGTAGGTTTAAACCCAAGCAGGCGCTTTACATTGTGTAAATTATTTAATCACCACTGCTCTTTTAACTGTGAATGAAATCATCGTGAGGAAACCGGCATGACTTAGAACCGCGGCTTTTTACCCCGCGGTTATTTACAAAACTTATTGATCTCTTCAGCATATTTTACACCTCCCAGGCAGTTCTACTGTTCGTGTTTCCCGGGTTACTCTGGAGCGGACTGTGGAGAGGGTCCGCTGTGCCCGAGGACCTCCAACATGTGTAAGAACGGCGGCACCTGTAGGTAAGCGAAGTCATTACATTCTGATTTCCATTTTCTCGTAGGTAAATTGTTTCATAAAAACGAACAACGATGTGTAAAGTATGTTGTTTTGTAGGACTTGGACTCTTGGACTGTAAATTTTTACTCTTGACAGAGTTTCTTTAAACGAATGTTGTCTTTGGTCGTTTTCTACACGATAATAAAAATCAAGCTTTGGAAGTCATTCATTCACTAGCTGCTTGTTCCGACAGACAGATGGGTCCAGCCGCTGTCAGCTGTATCTGCGCGCCGGGCTACACGGGGGACATGTGCGAGGCACAGCTAGCACCACCAGGTGAGGAATTACTTAGTATCTAGCTTGTTCTAGCTATATAAATCCGTATTATTTACGCCATAAACTCCCAGACCTATGTAATTGACGAGTTTGTGCGCTCGATTTACTAAATTGTCAGCAATTTTACTAATTAACAATGCTTTTTTGTCAATGTTAACTGTTACAGTCACAACCTCAATTATTATCACACGATCTATCATTATTTCGAAGCCATAAATTACCTGCCTATTTTCAGGAAATAAATTAGCCTTGCAAAGAAATAAAAAGCTGTTCAGTCATTACCTACAAGTACACACACACATGATTGGAAAATGTTTCTACTACTGATCTGCCTATTTTCAAAACGTATTTATTAAATTAAACAAAAACTAAAATAAGCAACTATACAAAGTATCTCCTTATATTATGTTACATATCATGTAACATACATGGCGAGACTGAGGCGGAGGTTTCTATGTGTATTAAAAGTTTATTACTAAAAACGTCTGTTACTATATTGTATTTTGCTACAGAATGCGGTATAGAGGAATGTGCAGAAGTTTGTAAAGAAGGAACAGCTTGTGACTGTAACCCGAAGGATACAGATGACTGTGAGTATTTCAATAATATTCAAAACCAGGTAGTGGTCATGAATTCAAGTAGTATCTGCTAACTGATAGTGCCTGTCTAATCATTGTATATTACAGCATCAGCACGATTTGAAACAAGACTGGAAGTAGTGGACCATGCAGATGTAAACATATCTCAAGAAGTCAAAAAACAGGTGTTTACTAACAACTAATACTACGGTCCATGCTAAATATAATAAATACAAATATATAGAATAATTTTAATTATATACACATGTAACATTCGAAGAAATAATTTCATATTTTATTATTGCATTATAAATAATAATAAAAAAAAAAAAATGTAAAAATATGTATATAAAATGAATAAATAGAAAAATAATAATAATATTTAGGCGGCTGGGTCAAGGGCCTGATCCAGAAAGCAGTATTTCTGGACACGGCTCGTATTGTTAGGCGGTTCCTCTCTCTGGAGCCCTGACCGCCGGTAGCTTGGACCCTGTTCCCGATACCGATGGGCCTCTATTTTTATATATTTTTTTTTTTTTGTTTGTTTTATAAAAATATTTAAAAATGTAGACAATAAGAAAGAATATGAATAAAGGAGATAATAATAAATTATATACACATGGCACAATTGAATGAAATAATTGCATATTAATTAATGAAATTCGCTTAAATTATTATATGTAAAAATACTGTCATTAAAATATTTACCTAAATTAATTAAAATATATGATTTAATTTATATAATATAACTAGTTTGAATAATAATAAGTAAATGTATTCACTCAGCTAACAAAGGAAATTATCTAGAGATTTAAAATGAGATGCATGTTTTATTTATTTTTTCCTATGGAAAAATTGTGTAAATGCATGGAATAAAAGGCTTTTTATTTTTTTATTTTTATTTAATACTACGATAAATATTAATGCAAATGGAAAAAAAATTGTGAATAACAACAATCTTACCTCTTTCAGTTAACAAGCTATTTAAAAGTGTCAAACATTACAATAGAAGGAGAAATAGAAATTCTAAACACAAGGTTAGTATATATATAGTAGTGAGTGCTGGTGGTAGTGGTGAGCGTGTTGTGAACATTGTGTGTGTGTGTCAGCGCGGCTGGAGAGGGCGGCTCGCGCGAGCTGTGGGTGCGCGTGTGGGGTGCGCGGCGCGAGGCAGGCGCACTGCGCGCGGCTCTGGTGCGCATGCGCACATTGCGCGCAGACAACACGCACTTCCACATGCAACCTGCACTTAGCTTGCGTGTGAGTACCTATCTATTATTTCTCTGTCGTTGTTAAGTAATCTATCATAGTCTGGATGACGTAGGATCTTGATTATGAGACAAATCATCAAATCATTTTCTAGGCAAACGTGTTTCACCGTCGACCACAACATCGCTTACCATCTGTTGAGATAATAGTCAAGCGCGGGCCCAAAGAAAAAAAAAGACATACCTTTCGTTATGTATTATGTTTTTTTTAATTTATTTCCTTACAAGGCAGACGTGAATGGAAGCGCCAGGATGGGACGCCCTTGAAAGACATACATAGACCTTATAGGTGATGTTCTTCAGAAAGGCCAAGTGTGCAGTTCCCATAACCGGCGTGTGTGTATGACTGGATGTATAAATGAGTGTGAAGCAAAAGAAGTATGTAAGGATCGTAACAGGTAGCGTTCTGTAATTTCTGCCTACCCCCATGGGAAAAAGGCGTGAGTTTACGTATGTATGTAAAAAAAACATCATCATTCTCTTGGCTACTTCCTAATTAATTTGGGTTCAGCGCACATCTTCTTCCATGCTTCTCTAGTAGTCGTTATCTCAATAGTAATTCTCTTTTCACACATATCTTTCACATAGTCTATCTATACATCGTTTCTTTGGTCTTCTTCTTCTCATTTTTATATATATAGCCAACCATATTCATAGATATTCAAAACTTTCCTCAATTTATTTTCCTCATTCACCTTTGTATCACATGCACAGGGCTCATATCATGACAACCAATTTTCACATAACTGTCACCGGTTTCACTTTCAAATGAGATGAATCTTCAGGTATTGACAAATAAACACTTGTAATAAAGCTTAACCTATTAACTAAATTCTGTAATTGATTTACCACGAATATTTTAAGCTTATCGCAACAAAATTAACTCAAGAGCAATCATAAGGGTTTCAGGGAGATGGGACATTCCCAGTTTCATTATTTCCTAAGTATCGATAAACGTGTGCGCTATGTGGCTGTATACCGTGACATTTTAGTCGTCTTATAAAGGCAGCCTCCTTCATGTATGCAATGACTTCTAAAATATTCAAAAAAAAAGCTTTTTAACAATAAAATAACGGGCACGGCAGAACGTTCGGCGAGTATCGGCAAGAGTGCTTGTTACGAATCACCGAAAGAATCCCCCAACCGACGTTGCAAAGGGATGATCACGTCTGAAAAATCCTCTCCGCATAAATCTGAGCATTAAATTGAGGTTGTCTCTGATCCAAATGAGTACGGTTCTTCCACCGAATCAAATACCGGCCCATAACATTATTCTTCCTCCTACATATGAATGAACTTCCTGACAACATTACAAACGTTCTTGAAGTCGAGTCCTCCAAACACGAGTACGTCTTGTCTTGTATCCGGCCTCATACCAAAACGAGATTCATCGTTTTAGAAAACACATAGCCAGTTGTTTTTATTTACGTCATGCGTTGATGTATTAAAATAATGCTATTTCAATACATCATGATTCACTCATTTAAATTAAAAAAAACATGTTTCGATTGCGACACATCTTTTTTATTAATACTGTTTTTTTCATCGTTGGAGTTCCATTTAAATTTAACATGCAAATATGCTTTTACTAAACGTTTGATAGGATATATTGATATAAATAAGGTATCCTACTGCAGACTCTGGTTGTGAACCATCGTCCAGAAATATGGGAGGGATCAGAGTTCATACTGACATGTATGGCGTATGGATCTCCGGACATCACCTTCACGTGGTACAAGGATGGTGTCAAGATTAACTTCAATGGAACGACGAGGTAAGTTAATGGCAAGTGTACGCGAGAGGGACATTGTATTTTCTAGATTACTAAAAAATAACCTTATACATCTAACCAGACTGGTAAACTGTCTGGACACGAGGTAATAACCTGTCGTCGAGACTGACGAGTGTGCGCCTGTGCAGTCCCGCCATCAAATCAGCGACTGTTATTAAACCACACTGATTGTTTTTTTTTGTAATTGATGGTTTTAATAGTTTACGTTTAAGATAAAACTAGTCTGCAAATCCGCTGTAAAAAGAAGCTTATTTAGTTGTTTACGACGAGACAGAGATTAGTACGTCGACATCTGGAAGACTTTAACATATTGCCACTAGAAGAGTGTTCTTTTTCAGAGACATTTGGACGCGCACGGTGTCAGAAGATGCGCTTGGTCGTCGCATGTCAGTGTTAGGTATAACAGAAGCAAAGAGCCCCGACAGCGGCAAGTGGTCATGTGCAGCAGACGATGCTGGCAGGAGACGATGTAGAGCGCTGAGGCTGACGGTGCTGAGACCACCCGAGATACGACTCGTGCCTTCCACTATCAGTGTTAATAAGGTGAGTCAATCAATACCGGTGGTGGTATGCTGAACGATCGTAATATACATCAAAACACATCACTTTGGTTTGCGCAGATACCTAAAAACTTATATAAATGTGTGTCAGGGCGACAACGTGAGTATTACATGTCTGGCGGGAGCGGGGCGGGTGCACGGCGCGCTTGGGTTCAGTTGGGCGAGGGAGAGGACGCTGCTACGGATGGTGCCGGGCAGAGAGGTCTGGGAGGATCTGTTCCCCGCGGGGAGCGTGCTCAGGCTTTATAACATACAGGTGTGTTAATAACGTTGAATTGAATCTTCCTCCAAAATCACATACTATTCGAGATACCTTTAATTATTTTTTTTTAACAGAAATCCAGTGAGTTTCGATGTCAAGTATCATCAGTGGCCGGCACTAATGCTAAAGGCGTGACCATGTGGGCTCTAGGAGCTGACGACGTAGTGTGTGAGAGTGAAGCTTCCCACGGCTTGCGCTGGCCGAAGACCGCTGCCGGAGCGCACGCGACTGCCTTCTGTCCACATGGATACAGCGGGGAGAGCACTAGGTTAGTAGGAAAAAGATACTACGTCTGATTTAGACGTTTTATCATCTCTTCATGCAGTAAAAGTTTGATTTCAGTAACTTATTTGCAGGTTTTGCGAGCCCAAAACTGGACTACATGGTGTTAAATGGATGCTACCGGATTTCTCTGGTTGTGTTGCAGACTCACTCAAAGACATTTATGAACAGGTAGCTTAGTGAAACCAAAAAATACGATGAGATGGTACGAAATTCTCTACACATACCTACGATAAAATATTGATGTGTTCGTTAGTTCAGTCTGATATCGCTGGGCTACTCTTGGAGCTCGGTGTGGCGCGTGTTGCGACAGTACGGGGCAGTGCTGTTTTCCCTGCCGTCACACCCAGGTGTGGGCGAGCCTCCCCTCAATCATGCAGTACACATGCTGCACTACCTCATGTCTGCAGCAGCTCAACCAGCCGACAGGTGCAACAGCGCGGAAAATCTGCTCCACATCTATGACCACCTGCTCACACATCCTGATGCGTTCCTTGATGAGGAGGTAAGTGATAATTAATGTCAAAGTGAAATAAAATTTTAGCCAAGATTTATTTCTGTTGTTTAGGTAAAAAAGCATAATAATTAATCGCGTGATCTCTAACCAGAAAATCTTCGAACTTCAAAATGCGGTAGTGGACACAGCGGGACTGCGGAATAGCTTTGACAAGCGCTTCCAAGAGTTTACAGTCACAACTGCACCAGTACAGTTGGACAACACGGTGCTCTTCTCACTTCAGCCAGCTCCTGTGGCTCGCGAGGAGTGGCTCGTGACGTCTGCAGCAGTAGAGCTGGCGGATACAACTGGCAATGCTTCCGTGGTCACCGTGCTGTTTCATGACTTGGGAGCGAGGCTGCCGTCGCTGAGGAGATTTGTCGAGTATAAGTAAGAGCCTTCTTCATGATTGCGTATTGAGTAATAAATTATTAAGATTTTAAAGCTACAAAGTGCAGTATTAACTTTGTAGAATTTACTTCCTTGGTTTTAGTTATTTTTCATAATGTTTTATTATCTTTTATTAATTTATCTATTGTTTTACTTTACTTCTACACGGTAGTTGTAGCGACAACTGTTCCAGGTCTGGCCGCGCGACAGAGTACACAGTAGCATCACAACAGGTGCAGGTGTCTATCAGCGGCACGGGAGTTGATCCCACGCTCCCTCACACTGTCACTCTGCTGTTCACGCACTTCAAGAATTACAGCGCTATCGGTGAGTAGATACCGCACAGCATATAGTTCCGTCGTCAGTAAGAATGTAGTGAGGTGATGTAAATGTTGTGTTCAGCATCTCAGTTCGCGTGTGGAAGTCGGTCGCGTTCGTCGCCGCGCGTGTGGAGTACGCAGGCGTGTGAGCTGCGCATACCGCAGCAAACACACGTCGCGTGCCGCTGCTGGGGGGTAGCCGCCGCCACCATCGCGCTCTTTACACAGCACTCAGGCGCAATTGTGAGTACTACCAGATAAGTGATGTGATGTTAATTACGCTACTAATACGACAACCACTCATAAATATTTTCTTCAGACAGGTACAGAGAATGACTTACGAGACGTAGTGAAGATCACAGTGAGCCTGGGAGCTGCAATCTGTCTTGTGGTGGCATTAGTACAACTCCTGAGCTTAGTAGCTGGCAGTACGATCAAGCTATCAGTGCTGCTCAAAGCAGGAACTGCGGGCTTTCACTCTGCAGCGATGTTTGCTCTACTGGAGTGTGATACGAGCCATGTGAGTCCCAATAACTTGCTGTTCTATAATAATGGTTGTTGCAATGCTTACCCGTGGTAAATGTGTAACATGGGTTGCAGGAGGTGGCATGCTCGGGTGGCGCGGGATGGGCGGCGGCGCTTGGCTGGACGGCGTGCTGCGCCGCGCTGTGCGCTGCGCCACTGTTGCTGCACGCCGAGTTGGCTGCCACGCGCACGCACGCACCCTCTATCGGACTACTGTGCGGTAAGTGTAGGTGCAGACAGTCCAGTGTGCAGAAAGGCTGGGCGTGTCGCTATACTCACGTGAACTGGTTGCAGGCGTGTGCACAATGTGCTGGCTGACAGCTCGACTATGGGGCGGGGCGCCGCTGCAGTTGGGCACGGCCGCCAACGCTGTGTGTGCTGCAGGCCAAGGGTTACTTGCCGCACTCGCACTCGCACTTGCGTTCGCACTCAGAGCCAGAGCACGAGATCACGAGCACAAGCCGAGACACGAACACGCGCGCTCGAGAGCACGAGTAGTGCGGCACACGCTAGTGCTGCTGCTCACTACGTGTGCCTCGCAAGCGGCCGGCGTGGCGTACGTGCAGCCCGCGGCAAGCAGCGCGACGCGCGCCGTGCTGTTAGCTGTGACCGCGCTGGTTAATGTGAGGCGCAACTATCAACACATTAATTCTTATTTCTTTTCTTATTCTTTTTTTCTTTTATAATCATACACCCCCACTACATCTCCCACTGCTTGTCCAGGGTATAGCGATGCTGCTGTGCTACGTGATCATGGACGCGGAGTGTCTGCAGGCAGCGCGGCGCCTGCTCGCACTCTCCTCACACAGCGAGTGGCAGCCCACACTGGGGCGAGACGCTGAACATACTCGTGAGTTTGATGCTTCTGACACATAATACATTTCTGCGATTTCGAGCAGAACTATAAAATACTGCCATCATAACGAAAAAGTGGACAACTAACAAATTGTAAAGCTCGAGATAAGTGAGTTTAAAGTTTTCAAATGTTTCTCGGAGGAATGTATTTTTAAATAGTGAAGAATGCAACTATTTGCATATAAATAAGATATACCGAATGGCACTTTTTTGTTATTTTATTTTTTCTCATTATTAGTACATTTTTGATTTGCCCTTTCTATCTTTATTACATTGAAAATCTATAACTAAACAAATGTGACCTTTCATTTTAATATTAACTTGCTGTGTAGTCAGTCCGTGTATGGTTTTCAAATGCTTATCTTACGACTTTGACACATAGTACTATCTATTTGTTTTGTCTTTTGTTCCGATCATTAAATACAGCAAAGACGTCTCTGTTGTCTGGGCATTAAATCAATCCTCTCATTTCTCGAGCTTATCATTATTTCTCATGAATGTTTAGTACTAACATGTAAGCTGTCGTCTTCTCATTGTTGTAGTGTACATAAAGCAAGGTCGCGAGGTGGAGTGCTCCTCGTCTCACGTGTCTCCCGCTAACACCAACTGGCAAGCGCCGACGTTAGAGAGCCCGAACACCATGTACAGGTGAGGACTGAGGTACAATCTCACTCGTATTCAGTCGGAATGTACAGTTTAGTTGTTCAGCTGGTAGTACGTGTACATCACTCTGACATATTTGGTTGTTGTGCAGGCGCCAGTCGCGCGGCGTGTGCGTGGCAGACATAGTGCGCTGCGTGCCCCACGAGCAAGCGCTCACGTCACCGCGCGCGCTCTGCGATCTCATACCCACAGGTATGAGTTTTCGGTTCCGTACCAACTTTAAAATCTCTACCGGCTTGTGTCTAGTTTTTTTTAAGTGTAAGCGTCTTTTATAACTGGTGGCTTTATTTTAGAAGATGGTGCTGGTGCGTCGCGCATGTATGTGGAGCTACGATTATTGCCGCCACACGACACAGACACATGCGTGCGCTTCTTTGGGGACAACACAGATATTCCCAAGGTAAACCTGTTGTGCAGTGTTCTAATAGAAGTGATTACATAATAAATATCTAATTTGTCGTCTAATATTATCGTCTCTGCCCAGGAAACCTGCACGCTCTGTATCAAGTCCACCCCGGACGTGTCGGCGCGTCCTCACAAGAGCTGTCTCAAGAAGCGCGCGTCGCAGTTGTCGTGCAGCAGCTCGCTGCCGTCGATCCACCGCGAGTGCAGTTCTGAGCACAACCACTCACACATACAACTAGATAACACACACGCACAGGATACAGTAACTACTCATAGCACATACACATACACTGACAAAGTGTTGCACAAGATATCACATGACCTAGACTTCCTACTCAATAGGACGCCGAGCCCAGCCGCCGAGCACTACTCACAGCGCATACAAGAAGCGCCCACTTAGTAGAGCTCCTGCGCGATCACTGTTATAGTGTATGTAGGTAATAGGTTAACTAGCGACAAGCAACCAGAGATGTGATATGACAAGCTTACAGATAATAAATGTACCAATATATTGTTCTTGAGATTGTATAGATGTACATAGGTAATTATTATAACTTAGGATAGGACTTTATAATTGTGTAATGTATTTTTGTAAAAACAACGAACAATTTGTACAAAGGTACTACAAGAATTGTAAATAAACGCGAAATGCGAATTAATTTAATTTATCAAACATATATAATGGTAAGTAAATATATTTTTGTATGTTTCGAAATTTATGTTGTTTTACTAAATAATTATTTCCTAACAAAGTCGGTAAAGTACCTAAGTTTAAAAATGGAGAAAATATAAAGTTTTTTTTATCAAGGGTTTAAAACCACATAAAAATTTAGTTTCAATAAAGATTTGCTCGATATTATCGTTATTGACGCACTCAGCAGTTGAAGAGAACTAATGATGTGCAAATAACAAAAAATATCTATTGTTTAAATAAATTTAAGGCAGCATCGTTAAAGATTTTAGGGCAAATCACTAGTATAATTCGTGTTCGGGATATTTTTACGAAAATTCACAAAAGGAATCCGAAAAGTATTTTTGGAAATAATCGAGAATGCGAATCGAAGTGAGTGCACAAAGTTCTACTAAATCAGTAAAGTGCCAACAAATTATTTCCTCTGTTTAGTTATGTACATGGTTATCAAATACTATTTGAGCTCGATATCTACAAATGTCGTTAGGTTGCCGGCTTCCTTTATTATCTCCAGTCATAGGCATAGCGAACTAATCTTGTCAATAATTGAATTTTCACACGAACACACAAAACGATATACCCAGACATACGTGTGTCAACAATATGTAATTAAGGTCAGACTTTACTAACCTAACCTTGTTTAATACCTAAATGCTTCTACGAGAGAATTTGTTTTAGAGAAAATTCGTGATAGCTTTTCGTCAGAGGCCCTAGCACGAGTTTCTGCGTAATTGGATCGACTACGTTAACGTATCGCCTCCGACAATTTTTGTATGCAAAATGAATCAGCGCCATGTGTCCGTATTTGGAACTAACAAATCGGTAGCACAAGTTTTTGACAATTGCCTTCGTATCGAGTTTACGAATTTACGTTGCGTTAACGCTCCAAATGTATGAGAATTGGTGGCACGAGTTTTCATTTTGACATGTAGTATAGAGTTTTACGCTAGGTGTGAGGAAAGCACGTCGAAAACTATCTCACTGACATTTTCTTGGTGAGACATTTCACGTCAAATAATTTTCCGTATTTATTTCGATATTTTTACAATATTATGCCTGATTATGCCATTTAATCATGAAGAAAAGGGGAACGCATGCTGTCTATTGATTATCTTACGTCCTTTTTTAATAAATAGGCTAGGAGAAGATGTTAAACGAGGTAGGTAACATTTTCATTTTCTTTGTGAACAAACAGTAATAGTTTCTTATAATAAACCATTTCTATAAGTTATTGATGCTAACCACACATAGAGCGGCCTTCCTGCCGTGGTGGAGTATGATCTCTTGCGCGTTATTCGCCGCAACTCTACGTTTTTCTTGCGGTGCTCAATAATTATCATGACTCATTTGAAGATTCATGAATTGAAGAAAACGGCGATATGCTTTATAAATTAGAGATTATCCCTTATATAATACTAGTATGCACGTATGCCTATATATTATGCAACCGGTTTATACCGGTATAAAAAGATAATTTGGGAATATGGATTACAATTTGGGATATACAACATTGACGGCTAAAATGACTTCTCTATTAACAACAATACTAACCTAAAATGTATTAATATAACATCTTCTTCAGCAGATCTTGTGGCAATGGTTGCAGTTTGCAGTATTTTATGTAGCAAAAACCGTAATGCGTTCTACAAGTCTAGCTAGTCTGTCGATGATAAACACAGACAGATGTACAACGAAAGAGAAAACTAGGACTAAAATGAAATAGAATCCCTTCGCAGCGTGACGAACGGTCTAGTATAAATACCTTTCATCGTAATTGCCACCTGCCAGCCAATGTTCCAGAATCCAGAGTAATCCTTATGGACGAGAAATCGATGCAGAGAATGGACTGTAATAGGACTCTCTTTCAAAACAATATAATATAATCCTAAGTCATATCGTTCCGTATGCGTACATGGAAAGCCTAGTTGGCTCACTCAGCCTGTTTTTATTAAAAAATCCTACTTCTTGTTGATATTAATTGAATTTATTATATTTCTAACATGTATATAAGTAGCCGTGAATTGACTAGGTAACTAACTAAGCTATAAATGTGATAAATAAATACCTGTATAAACAGAAACTATATGTTTTTCCTAATTTTCCTAATCCAAACATACATAAACTAACGCTTTTTTCGGATAGTGGTAAGTAGGTAGAAACTACAGAATGTCACATGCTACGTAATATACACGTTCATACAGCTGCACGCACGCTGGTTATTACATGCACGCGCTGGCCTTTCTGAAGAACATCACAAAAAGATCTGATGCGGACGGTGTAAGTACCCGCGGTTGCCGTGGGATAGTATCCCACTGTAGTTTGACGTGCTTTCCATGCTCTGAGTCCGGCGACTCTGCTTGTGGCACACGCCACCACGCACCCCTGAATGAGTGGTAGGTATTACGAGGACGACACACATACAAGAGCCACGTTTTGACTAAAGAAATAAAATGCGGGCTTTTTCTTGAAAAATGTTGCATGTGTTTTAGGCCATTTTTTTGCATTCGTCTTTACTTAGCTGAAATCTTTAGAGCCTTATTGAAAAAACCTTTTAAACATACATTATTTAATACCTTTGAATTGATTGTTTACTTAGTATACACAACCCTTATTGACATCGACAATAATAATTACACATTTTATAACAATTAAAAAGTTCGTAGAATAATAACATCAACAAGTAAAATTTAAAACACCCTCGACACATTTATCTTGCGTAAACACCCCGATTCAAGCAGTGAAACGACCATAACTTGTAAACGGCTGAACCGATTTTATTCAAACATCACATAATCGACAAAATCACCTTTCAAACGAAAAAAACAAAATCCGTTCATCAGTTTAGGCGCTATGATGCCACAGACAGACACACAGACACACAGGTACACAGATATACAGATACACACCAACACAGCAACACACGTGAAACTTATAACACCCCTCTTTTTCCGGCGGGGGTTAAAAATTCCGGTTTGATACACTTTCATTACATTGAATGATCGAATATGGCGTAAACGTGTGGACCGATTTACATTATTCAAACGGATAAAATGGTTCTACGTCTAGACCTTTCATTTCACACCAAAATCGTTGAAATATCCCTATAAACAAAAATCATGTTTTCAAGTTACGTAATTATACGACACTGCACTCATCACAAAATTTATTTAAAATCTGGCCAAGTGCGAGTCGGACTCGCGCACGAAGGTTTCCGTACCATTATCGCAAAAAATAGCAAAAATGTCACGTTTGTTGTACGGGAGCCCTACTTAAATATTTATTTTATTCTGTTTTTAGTATGTATTGGTATAGCGGCAACAGAAATACATCATCTGTAAAAATTTCAGCTGTCTAGCTATCACGGTTCATGAGATACAGCCTGGTGACAGACAGACACGGATTGTGAAGTCTTAGTAATAGGGTCCCGTTTTTACCCTTTGGGTACGAAACTCTAAATACTATCTTTATCTCTATCTATTTCTCTCTATTTATCTTCTCAAGATGGTCAAACCATCTCAGCATACCTGCGATTTTCAGTTAATACATCTTTGTTTAAACCACAACGTTGTCTTATTACATCTTTCTCTATCTCATCTTCGTTCTTCAATCTATCATTCAAAATTACATAACACATAGGCACTTCCTATTCTAAACATTTTGTTTGCTATATTTGTACAAGATAATCTCTGAAAGGAAACGCCTGCCGTTCCTACCGCTAGGTGTAGCAGTAAAAACTTTATGGGCTGATCATGAATTTACATAATGCATTGATTAAATAAAAAACAGATTTAATTAACAAAACTTTGTATTTTATAATGTTCTTGTAACTTTGTATTCATCATAATGAATTTGTAGAGTATGTAAGATTCCAACCATAGCTCATGGCTGCTCCAAACGCTTGAAATAGCATGAAGAGCATTTGTACTAAAACGGTTGTAAATATGTAGATACCATTTAACGTCGTAAGTTATAAAATAATCCCTCAATTCCTTCGTTGGATGTCACTATTGCACAAAGAGACGTATAGCTTGCAGGCTTTGAAGACATCACGGCTGCAGTCTTGTAGACGGTGGTGCAAGCGAAGGTGGAAAGTGGTGGTGGTGGTGCAAGGCTTTTGGCTAGTACCAGGAATATTTTACTCGTCATCTCCTGTTGGTAAAAGAAGTTGATATAGAACAAAATACAAAGATTCTGAAACTAAATACAACATTGTTGGTCGTGCAGTGTTATTGGACCTTTCCATTAGGAATTTCTTAGTGGCAACCCGGAGTCTCACTCTGTGTGCTGTGCACGGCAATAGGCCCGCCTCTTACTACATGAGACCTCATGGGATTGAGCGGATGAAGCGCATTTTGCATAATTGTATAAATCTGTGCAATAAACTTACTTTTTTGCTTCTTTATGAAGTTCACCATGATGATGAATTGAGTGAAGCAAGTTCTTTTGGGATTTGTTAATTCTAAAATCACAGAACCGTCGTACGTAACAGATTTAATCTAAATCTGGTAAATTAAAATAATTATTTGAAATGACAATAAACAACAATAGACGTTTACACCTTAGGGTCTGCTCACACCGAGAAGCAATGCGTACATATAAACCGCGCGGCAATAAAAAAATCATAAAAAGTGATGGATGAGATCCTCCAACCGATGAATACATTTTTGTAATTTATTTATTCATATATGAATTTAATTATATTATTATACATAATATTATTATGCGTAAAGTGTGAACTATTAAGTGGGCAATCATGGTGAACAATAAGTAAGGTAGGTATATTTATTATATCTAGCATTCTGGGCATGATTGCTGACAGGCTGTGTTGTATTGAATTCAGCTGGAATACTGAAGCAAAGATGGTTGCCTGTGTGTAATCGTTAAATGTTTGTTTGTTTAAATGTTTTTATTGTGTTACTAACATAGGTATAAGTTTTTTTACATCGTTCTCACATATCTATGTATTTTTCCTGTAACCAAATACCTACTTATAATTGAACTTTATTGAAGACAAAGAGTGTCTGTGGAGTATCTTGCACGTTATTCTCCAAAGAGACTTACTGAGGCTTGCGAATGTGCAACTAGATTCATCTTTTGTTTGATTATTAAAAATGTCTTTAAATGGTTTAGTTGAAATAAAGTATTTTGATTTTGTTAAGTTTATATTGTTTGTAATACTATGAATATAATATGTATTTTGGTTAAGTTATTCTTTGGGCCTTGTTGCCTTTAATAAATGAATTTAACATTTCGTATAATTAGGTATTGAAAGTTTCGGTGTAAACGTGCAAAATACCTAATTTTACCAACCACTGAGTTCGCTCGTCGCATGAATTTTGCAACTAGACGCGTTTGCATCAGTGTGCTAACGGTTTAATATTTTTGTAATTTGAAGGAAACCGTCAAACATTAAGTGACAATTATTGTCATACGTCATGTACGGGACCGTTCAAAACCGAACAATTTATCATAAATAAATACCCCAATAAACTGAAATTTTCAATGACTTATTAAAAAAAAGAATTAATGAAAATGTTAAATATGTTTTAACATGTGTTTATCACAAACATTTTTTCAGTTTTAGTCTCTAAATTATTTAAAACAAAGTTACTCGTTTTTTTTTTCTATTTTCAAAACGCACCATTTACTACAAACCAATCCAAACGCTATTGGATTCTCGGCCTTAATTAACCATAGTCAATTACTACTTCCGAGTTGTCGCAAGACGTTTTTTTGAACTCGTGCTGCCAAAATAACTTGTCGCAGCATCGAGTACGTTTTCGTCTGGTAAAATGTCACGATGACGATACGAAAACGTCAGAAACTTGTGCTAGGGGCTCAAGTCCTAATTTCTTCGACCCGAACCCAATGGAAATAATCAAGAATGTTTCCGCAATGTTCATTT